>JAJOOS010080152.1:0-59755 GCA_029582725.1 Solanum chiquidenum | reverse complement strand
AAAGTTTAATTTAATTTGCAAGATCGGGGATTATTTAAGTTCAATTAATTAAGTAAACAAGTGTTTTTTAAGGCTGTTAATAATTTGAGGATGAAATTGATAATTCGTGATGAATTTAGGTAAGTTTTCCATACTTCTCTAAAAATATCAATAGTTGTATTTTAAATTTTTTGAATTTGAAGACAAAAGTGAGTGAAATATTCGCATACATGAGAAATAGATCTAAAGACAAAAAAGACGAATTTGCCCTCCCAACTTCTGAGATAAAAAACATACGCGGATAAAAACAATTATACATATTATCTACGTGAAAGACGCATCATTTATTGAACTGATGATATAAACACAAAAAAGTAAATATTTTTCTTATTTGGGTGTGTTATCTTTAGCTCATTTGCCAGTTAAATGCAATATCAAAAGCAATATATTGGGCCATGGGCTATCTATTTCCACAAATATTATAGAAATGACAACTAAGTTATTGCTTGTTATACCCCCCCCCCCCCCTATTTAAAATATAAACATAATACGTAAATGTGTTCTTTAACTTAACTTCATTTCATATTTATGTCATTTACTTTTGATGTGCACAAGTAGATATTTAAACTTACATAAAATTGAACAAGTAGACATATGAGTCCTACATGGAATAATACATGAGGTCACCGCGTAGGACATAAATTGTCATATAGGAGAGACCATATAGGACAAGTGTATCTATTTGTTCAACTTTAAATAAATTTAAGAGTCTATTTATGCACATCAAAAGTCGAATGACATAAATATATGTTAAGATCAAGTTTAACAAAGTTATGATAAATAGACAATCGATGACAATACCAAGGGTCTACTGAAGACAATCGCTCTACCCCAAGTAGGTAATGTTTGCTTACACCCTAACCTCTTCAGAGGCAACATGAAATTATATTGGATACGTTATTGTTGACACTCAATATCGTCCAAAGTTTCAAATTTAGAGTTTCACCTATGGAATTTAAATAGTAGTTCTAAAAACGGCTACTTATGCATATCGCGCCCTCCAAATTTTGGTTCAAGTTTACACAAGCAAACAGCCCAAAAGAAAGAAGAAAGAAAAGAGGTCATCAAGAACCAAATGCAAACCAAAATGACCTAACAAATTTACATGATATTTAGAAGGTGAAAGTTTCAAACATTTGAGATACTAAGCCCAAAAGTTCAAAAGCATAAGAGACTTGTGTTTTTTCACAACACATTAGATAACAAAATCCTTAAGTGCTATTCTTTTAAGTTCAAAATCCTTCACTAACAAGAAAAACCAACTTTAACATACATAAACTTAATTCCCATCTTCAGAAGATTTCAAGTAAAGATTCTCACCTCCATCACCACCATGGCCACTCGAGCTTCCGCCTCGTCCTTGATCAGACATAGAACCTCCCATTTCATGCTTGTTTCCACTGCCTAATCCTCTGCCAAAGTCAGGGAAACCACCACCACCAGTGCTAGCACTATGAGTGTTTTCACTTTGTAGCATGTGAAGTCCACCACTGCTTCCTCCACCAGAGCTGCTCATTCCGAGTTGCTGGCTATGATAGGCTGCTTGTTGTTGTTGTTGCAATGAAGACAATTGTTGTTGTTGTTGTTGTCCATAGAGCATTGAGGAGGAGGATCTTGCTGCAGCCATAAGCGATTGCGTTGTTAGTTGTTGAGCTTGTTGTTGTTGCAGGTAATGTTCCCCTCCCTGCATCATCCCACCAGAAGCTAACTGCAGGACATCAAACATCAAATTCACAACTACAAATTAGCTTATCAAACATGTTAAGCCTATTCAAGAATGACAAGAAACAACATGTGTTAATTAGCTTATGTACACTTCAGGTCACCTAAATGTTAACAACAACAACATATCCAGTGTAATTCCACAAGAGAGGTTGTTTCTGAAAGACCCTCGGCCCAAAAGGGAAGTATCTGACTTGGGATTGTAAGAAAAGAGACAACAAAGTAGCAGGATACAAAATAACTGCAACAACGGAGTAATACACATTGAAGCTATGCTGCTCACACTCTTCAAAAATATCAAAGGGTGTGTGTCGGATACCCAAAAAGTAAAGCATTTTTGGAGTATCCGACACACGTGCGGCAACAATTTTTGGAGAGTCAGAGCAATATGGCATCGTAGAATAAGAGATCACCTAAATGTTACTACTGGTAATCGTCTATAAAACAGGTGTAATGAGTGACCAAGAAAACAAGACATGTTACCTACTACAATAAGTTAAGATACATTGAC
The DNA here is from genome assembly GCA_029582725.1 of Solanum chiquidenum. Taxonomy (NCBI): domain Eukaryota; kingdom Viridiplantae; phylum Streptophyta; class Magnoliopsida; order Solanales; family Solanaceae; genus Solanum; species Solanum chiquidenum. Next base: position 57,483 of record JAJOOS010080152.1, on the reverse strand, counting down.
ATATAGTGGGAACTTCTTTACATTGTTAACGACTCAACGTATATAAGTTAAATCCTTAACTAAAAGATGTAGATAATTGAACTGCCAAGATATGCTTTTCTACCTGTGAATGCATACTAGGAGGCTGGGGCTGTGAATCAGCAATAGCTGCAAGGTACATAAGATTTCTCTGAAGTTTAGCTTGGGACCTGCCACAGCAAGAAGAGTTACCACAAGTGTTTACTTAATAAATAGCACGGTAATATATTCCCTCCGGTCCATTTTAGTTACACATTTATCTTTTTATACGCCCCTTAAGAAAACATTTACTTAAAAGACAATTTGACCAAGGCTCCGTATGGACATGATTCGACTGATTTGAAGTTGAAATTTTGTTTCGACAAATATTTTGGGTCAATTATTTGTAGCTACCATGACGTTTAAAATTAACCATAGTGTAAAATCTTTTCCAGGCTACTACTTTATATTTTATGTTGAAGTTTCAAGAATGTTACCCATATTATAAAATGCAATAATATTAAATCTTTTCCAGGCCACCATTGTATATTCTATGTTCAAGTTTCAAGAATGTCAACATAATGTTGAATATATAAAAACATAAGATATATTTCAAAATCAGGTGAAAATATTTTTAAAAAAAGAGTTTTGATGAAGTGCATTTAGAATGTGTTAGCCTGTAACTAGAGATATAAAATTATAGAAAGATCAACTGAACTTACTCTGCACATTCACTTATTTTCCCAGAGTTCTGGCTCTCAACAATCTTCAGAATTAGTGATTTGTTCTCATCCAGGAACTGAAACAGAAAAGAACAAAAAGCCAGCTATTAAGTAAAAAACAAAAGGCAGCCTGGTGCACTTAGCTTCTGCTATGCACGGAGTTCAGGGAAGAGCGGTACCACACAAGGTCTATTGTACGTAGTCCTACCGTGCATTTCAACAAGAGGTTGTTTAAGTGTTGAGTAAACATAGAACTACATGACACTTAGGCCTTCAGTAAATACTGTCCATTCATTAGGATCTGTATGTATTACTATTGTATTTAACAACTGAAAACTAAGGTCATTGTTAAATATACTAGCAATACATAAAGATCTTAAAATATTTCAAAAGGGAAGATGGAGCCTTTTAGACTGAAGTTAACAGTTTTTACATTTAAAAAGTTCAAAAGTAACATTTGAAAAAGTTCAAAAAACTGTCAACACATTATTTACTAGTTTTTATTCACTCTGCAGAAAGCAACAAACTCAACTAACAGTCATATTAGGAAGACATGAGATTACTAGAAAGAGAACAAAGAATATATACATTTTCTTTTAAAAAAGGAAACATAAGTTTCAAAAAGAAAAGGCAAAAACCTAAAAACATCTTTCTTTTTGTATATGGCCACAATAAACCTTGAGTAAAAATACTTAAGCAGGACTTCTTTCAACCAAGAATGCAACCTTTTTCTTTATACATGAACACAGACAATAAACCTTGAGCAAAAATTTCCCTTTTGTATGGAAGTTTTTGTGTTCCATGTATAAGGCAACACAAGTTTCAAGAAGAAAAGGCAAGAACCTAAAAAGCAACATCTTTCTTTTTGTATATGACAACAATAAACCTTGAGCAAAAATACCCTTTTTGTATGCAACTTTTTGTGTTCTATGTGTAAGGCAACATAAGTTTCAAGAAGAAAAGGCAAGAACCTAAAAGAAACATATATGTTTTTGTATGTGACAAGAAGAAACATTGAGCAAAAACATCCTTTTTCGAGCATGACTTTTATCAACCAAGAATGCAACTTTTTACTTTCTTTTGGTGTTTCCTGTATAAGACCACAACAAAACTTGAGCAAAACACATCCCTTATTAGCAGGACTTTCTCAACCAAGAATGCAACTTTTTTCTTTCTTTTTGTGTTCCCTTTACATGACCACAAAAAGTCATGAGCAAAAACACCTTTTTTTAGTAGGACTACATCAACCAAGAATGCAACTTTTTTTTTTCTTTTTGTGTTTCCTGTATATGACCACAACAAAACTTGAGCACAAATACCCTTTTTCAAGCAGGACTTTACAACCAAGAATACAACTTTTTTCTTTCTTTTTCTGTTCCATGTATATGACCACAAGAAACCATGAGCAAACACTCTTTTAGCAGGACTTTTATCAACCAAGAATACAACTTTTTTTCTTTCTTTTTGTGTTCCATGTATATCACAACAAACAATAAACCTTGAGCAAAAATACCTTTTTTTCAGCAACATTTTATCAACCAAGAAAGCAACTTTATTCAACTAGAAGCCAAGAAAAAGCAACCAAAGCATAACAACAGCTAGTACAACACTGCACAAAGCACTCAGCCAACCAGCCAGCCACAGAGAGGGAGAAAAGCAGATAAGAGAATCAAGAAAGAAAAAAATAAGTAAAAGAAGGAGAAGAAGAAAACCTGTTGGATATGATCAGTAGTGACATTGTTGGGATAATAGGCTGCCATCATGGGCTGCATCTGCATCAGGTGCTGCTGCTGCATATCTTCCCCTTCACTCTTTTTATACTGAAAATTGTCTTGTTCCTTGCATAAATCAAGAAATGTAGTAAAAGAAAAATTCCCCCTTTTTTTAGTTTTCTTGATTTACACTATATTGAGTTTGAATAGTGACACAACAATACTAGTGGGAAAAAAAACTGATGGGGACAAGAGACAGTAGTAGCAGCAGCTAGCTAGGTAGGAGAAAAAAAGCTGGCTTTGTACTCACTGTAAGTAAGAGAGAAAAGAATCTAAATTCTGGGCAAGCAAAACCATTACTATAAACCCTCATAGGGAAGTAAAGGATTTTACCTGCTTTGGGCTTTGAACCTTTTCTCTTATTTTAACCTTATCATCAACCTATTGGACAGAGATGATAGTATGGTATGGTATCCTCAAACAGTAGAAAAATCAAAAATAATCTTGCTATCAGACTTCCATAATAGAGAGTCAAAACTCATAACCTCGGCGGATCGATAAAAAATTACATTGTTTATATAAGTACAAAGTTATGCTAAGTGGTGTGCTAAGCAACATTATTGGCGCAAAAAAATCATTCTAAAGATACTCTTAAAGGTCGTTTTTTTTTTTTTGATTTTCCACCCGGTGTCTGTACCCACATTGAAGCCCGATTAAATCGGGATTTGCATCGAAAAGTCCTACATTGAGGGTAAAACGTTTCCTAACAAAGGTGACTCCGTACCCAAGGAAGATCAAACCCAAGAGTACTTACAATTCTACCACAACACTTGTTGATTTTGAAGACAAATAATATTACCATATCTAATAGTATCAATTTACTAATGTCAGCATTATCAATATGTCATATTCAATATTATTGTTATACGTGGATACTTTATATCTATGTGAAAATTTGGCAACACATGGTATATTTTATTGACCACTAGGATCTGACTAAAGAATCTTAGGGGTGTTTGATTTGTATACCAGTTGTGATGAGATAAGTTATGTCAGGATAAGTTATGTTAAAATTAGTTATGTTAGAGTAGTTTTGATTGTTTGTTTGGTTTGTCATATTCAAACTTATATTCATTACATAATTTTTAAGAATAAGTTGTTTGTTTACAAAAAATATCTTCCACCCTATTTAGTTTTTTTTATATATATTTTCTTTGCAAGGTTTAGTTATTTATTTTTAAAGATAAAATTTTCATCTTATTTAACTTAAATATTTTTGTGTGTGCATTTACATGATTGTGTCGTGTGTTTTAAAAATAAATCTTTTCGTCTTATTTAACTTAAAAATAAAATTTTCATCTTATTTAGCTTAAAAATAAAAGTTCCTTCTATTTAGCTTTAAAATAAAACTTTCATTTTATTTAGTTTAAAAATAAAACTTTCATCTTATTTAACTTAAAAATAAAACTTTCATTTTAAGTTGATTAAAGTAAAAGATATTTTATTATTAAAGTTATCCACATTTTAAAGTTACCTACATTTTAGTTGATATATAAAATATAATTTTTAAGTGAGTAATAAATTATTTAATTGAAAATATGTAATTTAGTAGTAGAGTTAACATTTTAAGACAAATCAAAATATAAACAAACATAAATATTAGGCAAGTAAATTCAACTTATAATACATTCATAAATAAAAATTGTAATGAAAATATAATTTTTTTTAATAGGAAAATATATTATCATAAAAACAACTAATAATTAATGTTGTGAATGTTATTATAAATGCTGTTAAAAATTATGTTAATATACATAAATGTAAAAATTGAGTATAAAAGAGAGTTTAAGGGGTCCCAGGATAATATAAATTAGTCTGAAATTACTGTTCCATCTCAGGGACAACTTATTGAAAGACTAATTGTTAATCTTGAAATAAGTTACCCCACCCCTTACAACCAAACAACGGCTTAAAGGGTATTAAAAAATTATTCCAAAATTAACTCCTCTTATCCATCACATCAAACGACCTCTTATGGGTCGTTTGATTTGAAGACAAGTAATATCACCATATCTATTACAAATACTACTATTGTCAACATTATCAATATATCTTATCCAACACTATTTTTAAACATCCACATAACTATCCTTCAATATTACGAACTATAAGTTTCAAAAATATTTTTATACTAGTGTACTTGGCCGCGCGATTAAAATAAAATATTAAATATATTCTGAAATAATTAGTATCATTACTTGACAAATATTTTAATAATAAATACTGCAATAAAAGAGAAGAAAATTAAGTTACGATTCTAATATGACCTATTCAAAGAAATTGCTAAAAAAATTATGCTACAAATTGCTGAAAAAAGATGAAACATACAAGTTGATAGCTAATTGATAATTCAATCATCATAGTTTCATACTAATTAAAGTTAATGATTTATAGCAATCTTATTAGTTCAATCACAATCTACTCCATCATAAATTACTCCTCATGTCCCATATTAGTTGATCACTATACTAAAAATAATTGTCATTTTACGTATAAAATTTAAATAGGATATATATCTCTTATCTAAATATATACTTGATGAAATAGAGAGAAAAGATAATGGAGAGGGGAACTGAATCCTATTCAAACATATTTACTCGTTAGTCAATAATTTTAGAAAAGAAAGGTCAATAGTTAACATATTAAACAAATAAATAAAATAGAAAAAAAGGGGAGAGATAGAACACATTAAGGAGGTCACTATTAATTTTTTTGTTAATGACTATTCAAGGCTGCAAAAGTAATGGAGGTGTGTAGATTCCATTTTTTTAAATGATTTGACATTACAATATCAACAATTTAGTAATCAACTACCTTCACAATACGAAAATATTATATATTTACTCTACGCATGAATTAACATATGTTTCAGAATAAAACTAATACATTTATTCGGAGGCAGAAACTTATAAGCAAACACGAAAAGATGAGGTGTATTAAAAGAGACGGTTACTCTCTTAATTAGATGTCTAGTCAAATCTTGAGTATGAAAAAAACTCTTTAGTAGGAAGTGCTCGCTCCAAATGGAGCCTTGCGCATTGTGAATCCATATATAATCAGGCTACAATGTGGATACCAAATACAATATAAAAAACCAAAAAATATATAAATTATAAGAACATTATGCAACTTTGCATGATAATCAAAGTTTAAACGTGTTCTCACCTTCACAATATTCCATAAACAATAATATAATATCCATGGAAAGATCTTACCAAATCATTTTGAACTTCCTGCCAAATTAGACTATATAAAGTTAGACATCTTTTCTACTTAACTATTAGAATAGTATTAGCAAATCAACAAACCCAAAGAAATTTATAAAGAGAAAGAAAAGACTAATGGAAATTAAATAATGAAGTATGATTTTATAGGACCTTAATATTTTGGCTGTTGAAAAGCATTAATTCTGAATTTAGAATTGTAAATGATTTCTCCAATTATTATAGCCTTAATTTGAGGAAACAATTAAGGGCTACTAATTACAATTAAGAATTGGAATTTTAAACGGTATGTTTTCTCTTTCTTAAACTTTAATTAATTTAAACCCATTAATTATTATAGCCTTAAATTGAGGAAATTAAACGGTAACAAATTAAAATCAATTTAGGTTTGAAAATAGGAAAAAAATCCTCCAAAAATCCTCCAAAATAGATAAATAGGTTTCGTGATCATTGGACATGCCACATCAACAGTAAATTTTAAACTTTGTGCGAAGTGAAACTATACATCACCTAAATTGAAAACAAGGGGTATCATCTAATCCATATTTTTATCTATATAAAAATTTGATAATGCATGATATATTTTATTGATCACTAAATTACACGATTGAACAAACGATCCAAAAGGCAAACATAATCTTGATTTAAATTTAACAAGGTAGATGGGATTCTGCAGTTTAAGAAGATATAATAATGTATATAGACATGTAGAATAAAAGAGGATTAAACAATTGAGGTGGTAACAGAAATTCATGCAGGACATGTAGATTCACAGTTTTGGAATTCCAAACTTATTGGCACCCTTGATTTAATAATCAACATTGTCATGTTTGTCGAATTTTAATTTAATACGATGTTTAAAAATATAAAATAAATTAAACTTTGTGAATTTAAAATAAAAATATATAATAAATATCAAAATATTATTTAATTTATAATTATAAAATTGTAATGAAAGAGTTACAAAAAAAATCTTTTTTAAACTGTAAAAAAAAAGGAGTAAAACAAATAAATTAAAACACATGAGTATACTTGCATGTGAAATTGAAAGACTATAAATTTACAAATGGAAAACCTAATCAATCCTTCCTAAAACATTAATCTCGTTTGATCGGAACTTTTTAGCATTTCTAATGCGATTAATTGTCATCGAATTAACTTATAATTTCTCAAAAAATATTTAAAATTAATAAAATATTTAAGATTTATAGATCATCACTTTAAAAGAAATTAATTAGTGTTTTTTTAACTTTATATCTGATCGAACGAAACCACATGAATTGAAGTGAAGAAATACCTATTTAATTTGGCTTATAATTTATGAATTGTTTTTTATTTTAACTTAAAAATACTTTTTAATATTACTTAAATATAATAAAAATACATACACAAATAAATAGTACTTCCTCTGTCTCAATTTATGTGACTTACTTTCTTTTTTAGTTAATCTTAAAAAGAATGACACATTTTTATATTAAGTAATAATTTAACGATAAAATATCTATTTTACCCTTAATGAAATGATTTACCGTTACATAAATTTTATCATTCAATTTGGATCACAAATTTTAAAAATCTTTTTTTCTTTCATAAATTTTGTCTCGAGTCAAACTATCTCACATAAAATGGGACAAAGAAAAGTACCTTTTAGAGGTTTGGCTTTTTTGGAGGGTTCAAATTAAACTGTCAGCTAAGCTAAGCTATTGCTGCAGCAGAAGCTTTATAGTAAGTAGGTAGGTTACTAGGGGTATATTGCACTCTATATCAATTTTGTTAGTAATATAGTATGATGTAATTTGACAACTATTTCTCGAATCGTTGTAATAATTGAGAAATAGAATAATTGTTAGAGTTTTTTTTTTTATTTGATTATTTATTTTATGTTTTATGTTTAATGATGATTTACATGGATCAACATTATTATTATTGTATTTATTTTTTTATTCTCATTTAATTATCTTTTTCTCCTATTATTCAATATTTTAAAATCTCTTAAACGATTAAATCTTCTATATTATGTCAAATTTATTGTTGTCTACCCATAAAAAAGAACTCAAATTTGCATTTTATTGTCTTCTTCAAATTTCAAGTATTGCTACAACTTAACATTAATTTAACATCATTATAACAATTTATCGAATTTAACACAATACTATTTCAATATTATTATATAAATTCTCAAATTTTTGAGCTAAATTTTATAATTCTAACTTTATATAATGTTATTTCATTAAAAAATGTATGTCTTCAGATAATTTGCATATATCTTCTTTTTCACCCCTCTAACCTCACTAATAGAATTTCCAATCTTTTAAAGATAATTTAAGTAAAATATAATTTGCGTATACTCTATTGTATTCTAATCCTCTTATAGTTTTTTTTAGTGAGTACGTGGTTGTTGTGTTTCTTCATCATTGAGTCACTATCAATGGAGTTGCTCAATCACAAACAAAGGTAAGTGTAGCATAATAAGTATTTCATCCTTAATTAATTAGATGTTTCAGGTTCGAGCCTCCCTGGGTACAAAATCACCTTCCTTAGAGAGTATTTTATCTTTGATGTGAAATTTTCTGGCGCGAATTCAAATTTAGTCGTGTTCCAACGTAAGTACAGAGCACCGGATTAAAAATAAGAAAAAATTAAGCTACTCCGTAAACATAATATTTTATTAATTTTCTCACTCGATATTCTGTATCGGTATTGAAACTCAATTATTTTCGATTTCTTTCGGAAAAAAAAACATTCTCTATAAAAGTTTATTTAATATTCATTACTCAAACCCAAAATCTTTAATTAAATAAAAAATTAACTCCATTCACTACACGATATCCTTCGATGTTCGATCTACATATATTTGTAAAAAAAAAAAAAGGTCACGTGACAGATGATGATAAGAAATAAAATAAAAAATCGTCTTATTATTACATGCACGTTTAACAACGTAAAAGGACGTACAGGCCTTGGGCTTTGGGCTCGGGTAGATCCGGTCCATTTATTATTTAAACTCACCATGACGTCATCACTTTCACATATTCAAGAAATTCTTTTTTTAAAAATAATTTCTTTCACGCATAATTATTTTTGTGTTAATCGATGCAGGCATATTCTTAATTTTTTTCATATAGAAAATAATGCATGTTGTTTTATTTTTTTTAAAAAAATTTAGACTCACACTATTATGTTTTAACATTATTTTCTTATTAATCAATTTAAAAAGATGTATTTTTATATTTTTAATCTCACGAATATTTTGATGTTTTTGAAAACTTATTATATGGGTAGAAATTGAAATTTGGCAATTAAACGTATCATAAGGTAACACATAGAGAGATTGAAGACATATAAGATATGACTCAGTAAGGAGTATATTACCTTTTGGTATGGAGCTAGTACTTGTGCAATGTGCACAAGCATAAAAGTCTCGTCTCATCTTATCTCGTAAGTTTAGTGAGATCGATAAGACGGGACTCATGTTTCTTCCTCCCTATCCCGTCCCACTTCTATCTCGGTCCCCTCTATCCTCTTAAGTCCGTCCCCCATTCCGTAGCACATCCTTATAAATAGTGAACACAAAACATAATATAATGATAATGTTTGTAACAATATCTGAAAAAAGATAAATGCATGAGGTTAAGGAAACATTAGAATCATTCGTACTCTCAATACTAGACAAAATTAACCTATGGTTCTTATAAAAAAATGCACTGGCAAATTAATTACTTGTACAAATTAGTCCCCCCTCACTATATAACATACACTTATATAGAATAGACTATAGCTATTGTACTATAAATGTCATAAGAATATATCTATATAGTTGCTCCTTTTGTACCCTCTATTCTTATCCACACATACATGCATGCATCACTTTCATTTTTGAATTTATAACCTATAGTTTAATTTCTCTCTCTACTACCCTAAAATCTTCAGCATATAAAACCTTGAGCTATAGTATTCCATCATGACAATATTTTGGATGTATATGAATGTTTAGATTCCACCAAGAAGTTTTGCATGTATTCGCATGCAGGGCTCATACTCGAGACCTATCATTATTGTCGAAGGAACTTATATATACATGTCAAACGCTTTGATGCTTTATCCTCGAGAAATTTATTTCACTTTTTATGTGTGTATATTAAGGGGCGGCAGATGTGGCATATCGACACAGTATGGATTTACTTGTTTTAAATCAAAATTTTAGAATTATTTAAAACTCTGTTCTCTATCAAAAATACTGAGTATCGCATAAATTAGGTCAGACGATGTATATTGTTTAGAACTCCACATCCCTAAACTTAAAAATAGAGTCAATAAATTTCAATTATCACTCGCACTATACTCTTGATACTTCTGTGAAATGATCTATAGCCGTACAAAAATAAAAAAGATTCCACCAACATTTTTGCAAGAAAGAAGATATCACAATTGGTCAAATTGAGATATATAGTAAGTATATGTACTGTCAAAACACGTGGAAGATGAACATGTTGGAGATTGAGTGGTATTGAGTAAGTGTTGCCTTGAGCAAAAGGACCTTTATTTGGATTCTATACAAACATCTTTCTTTTTTCCATTTTTCTTTCCTAGAGGGAAAGTTGAGCTTAGTAGGGTCAATATTCCACGAGTGAAAGTTGCTCAAGTGGTAAATATTATCCATTTCTAATTCTACGATATATAAGCTTAAGTTACTATTTACTATGGCTTATTTGATAGGTAGAATAAGGTATAAATTTATATCGTTAATCAAATACAATATAAATTTAATCTCAAACTTAATCCTGATTAATATTCCACATTTTCTCATCAAACTTGGTATTATTTCAACACATCTTCACAAATGGGATAAATTAGTCAAACAATTATAATTTATGCACTATAATTCCTAGATAATTTAGTTTGCATACCAAACAAATTCAAAAATAAAAAATGGAAAAACTCCTAGAAAGAAATAAAAAATAAATACACTTGGCATTTTTCAGAAAGTGGGATCAACTTTTCTTGACGGATTTTTTATGGTGCAGCGGAAGAGCCCCTCTCCTTAGAGTCAAGTGATTTTCCGCTTCTAATCGGCTTGAAATAAGTGGGCCGGGGCTTGATCTTTTACTGCTCCTATTGTCCACACAAGCATGCAAGAGAAAGCGTTGGATATTAGTGATTCATAAAATAATTATTTTTAAGGCAAAAATAATATTTGGACAAATATTCTTACATAAAAGTATAGAACAACTCCAACACGTAATGCTCCATTCAAAATTTTAACAAATTGAGCTTCAACACAATGTGTTAAGAGTTTGAAAGACGATTCATAGAGTTCAAACTAATAAATATTCAAACTACAATATAAATTTGGATTAGAAATCCAAGTACCTTAGAGTTAAGGCCCTAAAATGTCCTTGAAAGAAAGAGAATAATAAAGTTCGAAAAAAAATATCATATTATAATTAGTGATTGTTACAATTTAAATCGTAATATTACGATAAGTTGGGCTGGATGATCTAGTGGGCTTCTAAGTTCTTTCATAGGAGGCAAACTTGCACGGATAGCCCATTTCCCCCCCAAATTTAAGATATGGCCCCTTTGTATAGAATTAGATCATTTGCACTTTTGTCCATTTTGTGTGAGATCTTTAAATTATTATTTTTTCAGGTCAAACGTTTATATTTATTGTAAATTTAATTTTTAAAAGTAAAAACTAAAGACCACTCTATTTGAAGGTGAAATCGTGCAATTAAATGTATAATATTGTAAGTTAAGCTACTTACAATATTCTCTTCGTTAAAAAAATGATATAATTTGACTTAACACGGAGTTCAAAAAAATATAAAAAAGATTTTTTAATCTTATAATCCTAAATTAAAGTTATGTCATATGTACCAAAATGTCTTTTAATATTGTAGCCTTAAACATGCCGTGGAATACTGAAAATAAAATATTGCAAAAAAAAAAGGAGTCATTCTTTTTTAAATAGAGAGAGTATTTATTATTGGACTCTTGTTACTGTTTCTATATATTTGTCTTATATTCCTTTTTAGTTCGTTTAAAAAAGAGTATATTTTTTTCCGTATTTGGAATATTTTCACTTCTAACTTTCCACATACATGTTTAATACCACAATTAAAAATTTAAGATCATTTGATGTAAGACCACACGATTCATTTTTTTTTGAAAAATCGTGTTAAATCAAAATCAGACAAGCAAATTGCAATAAAGCCAGTATTATATTATTGAAAATTAAACTACGTCAACGTCACTATTTTCCTGTTAAAAAATGTTCATATCTATTCCCATATTATTTTGATTGAGTCAATGAAAAAAGAAAATATTTCTTTCTCATTCCAGTATCTCAATGAGAAGCTATATATTTACCATCATATGCTTTTTCAATGAGTTGATCTGATGAACATAAGATTGAAAAATTATATTTTATAACATAAATTTTTAAATGATTCACGATGGAAAAAATTCAATTTGTGTATAACTCGTAAGACTTCAACGATTACACTTTTGACGGAGTATTAGGGGTGTACATGATCGGGTTGGTTAGGATTTTTCAATTATCAAATCAAACTATTTGTGTAAAAAATTTAAATTTATAAACCAAACCAAACTAATAAAATTTGGATTTTTTCCGGTTTTTCAAATACCAAACCAAACTATTGTGTCGAATTTTTAAATTTATAAATCAAACCAAACTAATAAACCTCGGATGTTTTCAGATTTTTAGATCTTTTCGGTAAAGTTTGCATACAAACGTATAATTAACTTGTGCTCCAAATATTTCTTTAGTCCAACCTAAATACAATTATCTAAGGTGTTTCTTAAGAAAATAACACAAAATATGAGATGAGTACTGATGACACTAAAATATTCAATAAAAAATAATAATGAAATCATCATATAAAATAAATATTGCAAAGTCATAATGAAAATAATCATAATTTAAAAGTACTAAATCATGTTAAAATAAGTTTAATAAGTATTAGTTACATTACTAAATATTTAAGAAAAATTAAAATTAGATTATGTATTTTAATTGTCTAAACCAATGTAAAACTAAAGAACAAATATTCAATATTATTGTCATTCTTAGTGTTGAATTAATTTTCTTTTTACATTAGTATTAATTTAATTTTGATTTAAGTATTATTATAATTATCAATATCTATGAACTATAATTTTTATTGGACCATTCAGAATTCTACGTTTTAAACTTGAAATAATATATTAAAAGATAAAAACTATGAAATAGTATAAGAAATATTTAAAATTATATCAAAGTAAATATTTTTATGTATAAAATAAAATTTTAAAATTACATATATAATGTCGGGTTGGTTTGGTCTCGGGTTGTTTTTTTTTAGTTAAAACCAAACCAACCCAAATATAGTCGGGTTTTTTTTCCCAATACCATACCAAGTCAAACAAAATCACTAGTCAAATTTTTTTCAATTTAACTTGATTTACGGTTTGGTTCAATTTTGTACACCCCTACGGAGTATATTTGAAGTAAAATATTTTTATTTGAAACTTCACCATCAATTAGTCATTACAACAACTACTATAATAAAATGTTGGTTATTAAGCATTTCAAGATTATTTTATATTAAAGTAGCTTTTTTATTTGTGACTTAATGCTGCCTAACCATTTTTTGGTCATGTTAATGCCAATTATTCTTGGCTTCATTGGCAGATGTCATATATCCTATAACGTTCCAGTGAACGCCGTGATCAACATCTTGGGCAGTTTTGCATTTGCACGTTGGTGCATTTGTTGCCCACACAATTACTTCTCCAAATTATTCCTCCATTATTCTTGTAACATATGTAACTCCTAAGATCATTATCTTCACTTTTTACTATACCATTATCTTTTTATTCATTGCTAAGAAGACTTTTTATAATATAAATAGTGGTGGTCTTCATTTGGTTTGGGACACACAACATATAAGAAAAATATAAAGTGCATAAAGTTTATCAAAAGAGAATTCTTATTAGTTGAAGGGAAATGTTCTTTTTGTGGAGCTTTGGACTCAACTCTTGTCCAGAATTGTTGAGTTATACTTTGTGTAAGGCTGTTGTATCCTGGAGGGGACAAGTCAAAAAGAAGTACTGCTGGACCGGTGAAAAACATTTGCTGCAGTGGACTTGAATCTCCTTAAAGAGAGTGAGATATCCACGCCTCAGCCTGAAGAAATTTTTGTTTCTTCATTTTATTTCAATTGTAATCTTGTATTTTTTGTTATATTGTAATTTTTCACTAACAATTTTAAGGAGATTCAGAATGGCTACAATTGAAAAAACCGCGGATGTCAAGATGACAGACCTTAACAAGCCATTTCGGTTCAATGGCAACCATTTCAAAAGATGGAAGGGTAAAGTATTTTTCTACTAAAGTCTTCTCAATGTTTCTTACGTGTTAACTGAGAAGAATCCTAATAAAGTTGATGACACCTCCATGGATGATGATGAACTTATTTCTCATCATGAGAAAGTGGAAAAGTACGATGGTGAAGAGGTAAGGGGCAAAGATGCACTTTTACAAAAAGAAGAGAGCAACATCACAACGAAGGTAAATTTAATTACTTCAAATAATGCTACTCTTGAAACTCACAAAAATACTTCTTTGAAGCCTAAGAAGAAAAATAATAATAGACCTCACAAGAAAAATAATGGTGAAAATAACCAAGCACAAAATCAACAAGTTCAAGATAAGGGACCATGCTTTGTTTGTGGCAAGAGTGGGCATATTGCTCGATTGTGCAGATTCCAAAAATGTGGTCCTAACCCTCAGGCAAACGTTATCGAAGAACCTTTTGTGACGGTGATTATCGACATAAACATGGTTGAGAGTGTTGATGGATGGTGGGTTGATTCTGGTGCAAACTGTCATGTCTGCTATTAGGCCAAAACCATCATGCTTGGTGATTCACATACTACTTAACCTAGGAACGGGAGATGTCGAATTGTGTTTTACCTTTGGAAGGGTGTTAACTTTGAAAGATGTACTTTATACTCCTTCCATGAGAAAAAAATTGATGTCTAGTTTTCTTATTAATAAAGCAGGCTTTAAACAGATTATTGAATCTGATCAATATGTAATAGTGAAGAAGGGTATTATTGTGGGGAAGGGGTGTGCTTGTGATGGGATGTTTAAACTGAATGTTGAAATGAATAAAGTTTCTACTTCTGTTTACATGCTTTCTTCTACCAATTTTTGGCATGCTCGTTTATGTCATATTTAGTGATCGTTATGTTGGAATCATGAGTAGTTTAAGATTAATCCCAATAATTAAAAAGAATTTTAAAAAGTGTGAGGCTTGTAGTAAAGTCAAAATCACTAAAAGGCCTCATTTCCAAGTTGAAAGAAAAACTGATTTGTTAGAATTAGTTCATACTGATATTTGTGAACTTGGTGGAATTTTAACTCGTGGAGGTAATAGGTATTTTGTCACTTTCATTGATGATTTTTCTAAGTTTACATATGTTTACTTGATGAAAAATAAAAGTGATGGTTTTGAAAATTTTAAAATTTATCTCTATGAGGTTGAAAATCAGTTTGGAAGAAAAGTAAAAAGAATTAGAAGTGATAGAGGCCGTGAATATGCGTCAAATGAGTTTAATTCTTTTGTTAGATCATTGGGAATAATTCATGAAACTACTCCTTCTTATTCTCCTTCATCTAATGGTGTAGCGGAAAGGAAAAATAGAACTTTGGTTGAATTGACTAATGACATGCTTATTGGGTCACATGCACCTTTAAATTTTTGGGGTGAAGCTATTTTGACTGCTTGTTATGTGTTGAATCATGTGCCTCATAAAGAACAACCCGAGTCTTTTGTTGAAGCAGACCAAGAAAACAAAGTATGTAAACTTACTAAATTCCTATATGGCTTGAAACAGGCACCAAAGCAATGACATGAATAGTTTGATTCCTGCATGATTGAAAATGATTTTAAAACAAATGAGTGTGATAAGTGCATATATCGTAAGTCTTGGAATAATTCACATGTGATTATTCCACTATATGTTGATGATTTGCTAATCTTTGACTCTAACATGAATGTTATTGATGAAGCTAAAAATGTTCTTAGAAGCCATTTTGATATGAAAGATCTTGGTGAGGCAAATTTTATTCTTGGAATAAAAATAACAAAAACATGTGATGAAATTTTCCTTAACCAGTCACATTATGTTGAGAAAATTTTGAAAAAAATATAACTTTCATGATTGCAAGCATGTTGCTACTCCTTTTGATTCAAGTGTTCACTTATTTCATGTTGAAAGTGAAAATGATATAATAAATCAAAAAGAATATGATAGCATAATCGGAAGTTTGAGATATGTGACTGATTGCACTAGGCCTAATATTGCATATGCAGTAGGAGTACTTGGCAGGTTTACAAGCAGGCCAGGTAATGAACATTGGCATGCTGTAACAAGAGTTATGAGATATTTAATTGGAACGAAAAATTGTGGTTTGTTCTATTGTACTTGAAGGTTTTTGTGATGCAGATTGGAACACTTTATCAGGTTATTCCTGTTCTACCACTGGTTATGTCTTTACTTTAGGTGGTGGTGCTATTTGTTGGAGATCAAAATAGCAAACTATAATTGCTAACTCTACCATGGAGGCTGAACTAATTGCTTTAGCTTCAACTAGTGAGGAAGCGAATTGGTTAAGAGATTTATTATTTCAAATACCTTATTTTGAAAAACCAATTCCTCCTATTTTAATTCATTGTGATAGCACCGCTGTGATTGGTAGAGTTCAAAATCATTATTACAACGGTAAATTCAGACCTATAAGGAGGAAACACAGTAATGTAAGATCGTATTTGACACATGGTATCATTAATGTTGATTATGTCAAATCTTGTAATAATCTTGCAGATCCTCTTACTAAGGCCTTAACGAGAGAAAAGGTCTGGAGTACATCGAGGGGGATGAGATTGAAGCCTATAAATCCTTGAGTCATATATGAGGAAACCCAACCTGAGGACTAGAAATCCTATAACCAGGTTCAAAGGGAAAAACTAATCATATGATGACTTGTTGTGAAAAATGCACTATCTTTTTATTCCCTCCCTATGATGTGAATGCATTGTTTCCTGTAATTTGTGAAGGTTGAGTTGATAAAACTTTTAATGAATATTTGTAGCCCGTATAGGTGGAGTGTTAAGCTTACAGGAGCACTCTCGACAGATTTCACCTATATGAGTGTGGAAGTAGGTCGCTTCCTATGAGAATTGGGCTTATTCTCAAAAGCACTCATGAAACTGGAATAGCACATGGCCATAACGTGTTGGCTTTTAAAGTTCATGTCAACACCTTGATTATTATGTGTGAGCAGTGATATTTTATTTCCCTCAAGCAGTCATAGTTCAAGTCTGAGACCACTACGACTCAGGAGTAAAAGTTACTGTTTCACTAAATGGAGGTTCAATGCTGAGCACACCTTCATTATACATAGTAGTCTTCCTTCAGCTGATATACTCTCTTGTCTAATGGGAATTATTGATTATTAAGCATTTTAATATTATTTTATATTAAAGTAAGCTTTTTTATTTGTGACTTAATGCTGCCTAACCATTTTTTTGGTCATGCATGTTAATGCCAATTATTCTCTTCATTGGCAGATGCCATATATCCTATAACGTTCCAGTGAACGTTGTGGTTAACATCTTGGGCAGTTTTGCATTTGCACGTTGGTGCATTTGTTGCCCACACAATTACTTCTCCAAATTATTCCTCCATTATTCTTGTAACCTATGTAACTCCTAAGACCATTATCTTCACTATTTACTACACCATTATCTTCGTATTCATTGCTAGGAAGACTTCTTATAGTATAAATAATGGTGGTCTTCATTTGGTTTGAGACACACAACATATAAGAAAAATATAGAGTGCATAAAGTTTGTCAAAAGAGAATTCTTATTAGTTGAAGGGAGGTGTTCTTTTTGTGGAGCTTTGGACTCAACTCTTGTCCAAAGTTGTTGAGTTATACTTTGTGTAAGGTTGTTATATCCTGGAGGGGACAAGTTAAGAAGGACTACTGCTGGACCGGTGAAAAACATTTACTGCAGTGAACTTAAATCTCCTTAAAGAGAGCGAGATATCCGTACCTCAGCCTGAAGAGATTTTTGTTTCTTCATTTTATTTCACTTGTAATCTTGTATTTTTTGTTATGTTGTAATTTTTCACTAACATAAAACAATAATAACAACACAAACTAATAACAACAACCACTATAATAAAAAAATTGAAGGGAAATATTAAAGATGAAAGAAATTACATATATATATTAAAAATATATATATATTAATACAATGTTTATGATAATACACATTAATTAACAACCAAAATTTGAAGTTATGTAACTGTCCTCCACCATCATATACTCATTTAAACAAACATTTCTTTGACCAAAAAAAAAATATTGAAAAAATCCCTTCGAAGTTGCTAGGGAATTTACTATATTAAAAGTATATACTATATCCTAAAAAAAAATCGTTTTTTTTTATCCTTGCTTTTGTGTATCATTATTTTCTGAACTTGCAATTCCAAATTGAACCATATTATTATTTGGATAAGCTGAAGAAGAAGAAGCTCTATGAATATTAATATCAACTTGACTAGCAATTCTTTTTTCCTCCTTAATATCTTGAGCTAGCGCGCACCGCCCGCGCCTTTTCCCACCGGGACTGTTAGTGCACGGGCTCGCGCCTGAAGGGGGAGCCGGACCTCGAGGAAGTGATTGAGTGATTAAATTCGTAGTTTGTTTCAACCATTGCTCTCCTTCTAATATTCGTAATCCTGATACCTCTCGATGAATATTTGATGAAATTAGTAGTATCGATAGAAATAAAATCATGCATTTCTTGATGTGTGATGCCATTTTTTCTTTCTTTCTTGATGAGATTTTTTTATTATTATTGTGAGAGAATAATATATTTGAGTTTGTTGAGGGAAGAAGAGTTATTTATATATACGTGCATGGGTATAAATTATAATATAAAGTATATTGTAGGGAAAAAGTGGGGAATTTGACTAAACTAATTAGCCGCGTTTTGAGAGTTTGACAAATAAATTGGTCGGGAAATGGAAACACGTAACATGACGCTTCCATTTTTTTTTCCAAACGTGACGTGTTTGTTTATTATTCCCTCCTCGTGTTATAGAGTGTTTGAGGTTTGTGTAACTGACGTTTGATCATAAATTTTGAAAATTATATGTATAACTGACGTTTGATCATAGATTTTAAAAATATAATTTTAAATATCTAATATTTAATTATGTTTTTTGATCTAATTTTCTTTAAATATTTTCAAGTTCACATCATTCTATTTTTTTTAAAAGCTGATTAAAGGAAATGTGAATGCAACTTAGAAATCACTAGACAACTATTTTACTTTATCTATATAAAGGATTTCTTTTGGAGGAGGATTGCTTTCTCGAGTGACGAATTCTGCCATAATATATAGTATATACTTAGAGGTAAATTCAAAAAATTTGAAATTTATAAATTTCTATAATGATCTGAAGTTAATATACGATAATAATTAGCATACATACAATAAGTTTCATGTATGAATAGCCGGGAGAAAAAAAAAGGACGACAGATGTTAATAAGATAGGGCATCGCGTGAGTTAAAATTAAACCTAAAAGTGGTCATCATGACATGGGGGAATGTAGTGTAGTGGGAAATAGCACTCGTACGTTCACATAATTAAATGGGACATAAAGAATGGTACTAAAAGTTACTCCTATCGTTTTAAAAAAAAAAAGAGACATAGTTTGACATGAAACGAAATTTAAGAAAAAAATAGGAGTAAGATTTTTTAATTTTGTGGTTCTTAATTAAAATTATGTCAAATGTATCAAAATGTCCTTTAATCTTGTGACTTTAAACATGTCATGTGGAAAATTGAAGTTAAAATACTATCAAAAAAGGAAAGAGGTCATTTTTTTTGAAACAGATTAAAAAAGAAATTAAGTCATTCTTTTTGAAATGGAGAAAGTAGTATGTATTATACTTGTTGGAGTATGTCATAGATAACAAGTAAAGAATTGAACAAGTCTTATTAATTTTAATAGTATAGTATTTGGCTTATTTGTTTGACAATTTTAGCTTGGCGGTCATATTCTTCAATTGAATATATCTGAATTAATTATGGTTTTGTAGATTATTAATTAGGTACTTAGAAAATTATTAGTTTTTAGTCAAGTAGCCACGATTGACAACACATTACATTTTTATTGAAATTAAATCTTATTTGTGCCTAATCTTTGAGTTACGTGTCAACATTAAAACGATCACATCAAGACTCGTGTAATCATATTTGATACTTTATCATATATATTGACATTATCTTCATCTTTTCACTATATGTATTTTCCTAGTTTAATTAAAGATGAAGTCAAAAGTTTTAATAAGGGTGTTCAAGATTTAATATATATATATATATATATATATATGAAAAGTAATTTTTGATCGATATGTTTTGTACAATTTTATATATATATATATATATATATATATATATATATATATATATTGTATATCTTTTTGACAGAGAATGTTCGACTGGCCATCCTAAACTATATGTGGTCACGCCATTGAGTTTAATCTCCAAGTGAATATGTTAAATTTTAAAAATCGTGAATCAATGAAAACTTTGTGTTAAAAGGTATGATTTTTTCATTAAACTAATTCATTGGAAAAACGCATGGTGAAAACGAACTCGTACTAAAAAAAAAGTTTCCTACTTTTTTCATATAAAAGCATGCTACTATATTTTTTCTCCAATTCAATTAAAATATCTCTAAAAATAACTATTATACTAAATATTTTCTAGTGAAAAAATTTCAATAGATAAATAATTTTTTTTAAAACTTTTCTAGTTGTCATTTTTACTAGTACCAACTAAAATGACCGATATAATAAAGGAAATTAGTCTAGCTTTCATATTCACGATTGAAAATTGAAATTATTAGTGTTCCATGCTCCACGAGGGAAGAAAGTATACACATGAATGGAAATACACCGCAAATATCACATGAGGCAAAGTTTCAATCTTTGACCATAATATATATACAAGAATTCCTTACATAGTAACCTGACTTGAAACCTAAGAATTTTCTCTCTCTCACACACAAAATTTCAGATACATATTCTTCGACCAACTAGTTTATCAATATACTACACTATATAATCGAATAACCAAGACGCGTAATTATATATATATATATTTATATATATATATTTTCAAAAGTAGATTCTCAGAAATAGACTTCTTTTTTTGGGGCTTGGTCAAAAGTCTTTGACTCCTTCAACCTTTTAAAAAACGTACCATCATATTTTCCATGTCAATAAAAAAAATATGGTAATAAGCACAAAGAGAAGACCTATTCCACTTAATTATATACGTTTGTTGTCGCTTCAAGGAGGCAATAGAAAAGTGAAAACCTAAGTTTTTGGGTGTGTTTGGTATTTTAAAAATGTTTTTCTCATAAATAAGTAAGTGACGTTCTTATTTATTTTTTGATATTTGATAAAAGAGCAAAAAATACCATTCAATTTTTTATTTTTTTTATATAATCCAACATTATTATGGTAGGGGTAGGGATGGGATGAAAACTATGGGGGGTGGGGGGGTGGAGGTGTGATGTCGGAGATAATTGATGTGAAATATGAGTTATGAAATTTGGTTTTCAATTCCTCTTCTTTTTTTTAAATTAAAAATGTCATTTGGTAAATATTTTCTGAAAAGCGTTTTACTCCATACCGTACACATCCATATAATATATCATAATATTTATATGACTATATCTGAAATTTGTAGTTATAAATGTATCATAATATCTATATGGTTTTTGAAATTTATAATCTTAAATATGTCATAATTTTTATGTGACTACAATAACTTCAAATAAGAAAAATATATAAACAGAAATGTAATATTTTTAACATTGACTAATAAAAAGAATAGTATCAACCAAAATGGAAGGAAGAAAGGTATATGCATTATGGTTTTAGGTGAATAATTATTTATTAATGTATCTAGGATTTTGAGATGATGGGTGCACTATTACAAAAAGGTTGATCTAAGATATAAATTTGATCAATTCAGTATTTAGGTTCTTATTACTGAAAATCGTTAAAATTTTAATATATATATATATATATATATGAATTAATTAAAATGTCAAAAGTGCTATCAATAACCACTAAGAGAGGCATTATCTAATTTTAGAAAGAAAAATTAAACAGATAAATATAAAATTCAAAATTTCTAATTTCACGTAGAGAAGTACACCCCGTCATTATCGCATTATAGTGTGAGTTCACATATCTATATTTTAATATTTTAAAAAAAATATTATACTATTATATGTGATCTAAAAAAAATATAAATTCACGTAAACTCAATAACGCGTTGAATACGCCCCTATTTATATTTATAGTATCATTTAAGTGTGAGTACTCGGAACCCACAATAAAGATCTTTCCCTATTTGCAGTTCATGAGCTTATCATAAATATAGTATTCAAGTCAAACTAAATATTTAATAAAAAATAATCTTATGATAAATATAATACAATTCTTGCATAACTAATTTTTTCCTTATTTATAATATGATATTACTTGCATAACTAATTATTTCCATTCCTTTTAGGCTTTCAAATGTTTTGACTAAAGGAATCCAATAAAGAATTAAGGGGTTGTGTGTACGTGGAATGAGATAAAGAAGAATAATTTATGAGATTAGATTGTCCTACTTTTTTATATGAGATAGTAATCTTATCACACTAATTTAATATAGATATTAAAATAAATAATCTTGAATTAAATAAATACGTTAAATCAAATATAAAATAAAATTTATTTTAAATTTCTATCTCAAGATTATTATCCATATCTCACGTTTCAAATGTCCTTAAAACAGTAGTAGAGGTCAAACAGAGATATGAAAATGGTTTGGAGTATTATATTGAAGTCAAACACTAAAAAAGTCAAGAACATGACACACACTATATAACCTTTTTAATTTTCTTATTCAAGTTGTTAACCTAAAAAGGTCATATTCACATAGTTGATTCAAATTGAGACATGTATCTCGATTTGTTTATCTTACTTTCATTTTTAATTCGTTTTAAAAGGAGTATACTTTTTTATTAATATTTTAATTTTATTTTTTCACGTGACATATTTAAGATCACAAGATTAAAGAGCATTTTAATATATTCTACATATCTTTGATTTAAGACCACAAATTTAAATATATTTTTTTACTTTAGTAATTTCATGTCAAATCAAAATCAGACGAATAAATTCGTAATTGAATGGGAGCGAATACTAAAAATCAACTCGAACCAAAACCTCTTGTATTCAACGACCATGTATCACCAACTTCACCTCATTTGGTGGCTGTTTACTTTGGACTTATTATTTGGTTTAAGTTTTATTATTTAACTCTTTTTATTCTTTGACGGTATACATAATTACGTCATAAATGAGGTTAATCGATAATTGAAATTTAATTACGGGGTGTAACTTGTGTCATATCGGCAAAATCGTTGTTATATGTCAATTAACAATCTCATACTATATGATAATCGATTGTGCGTTGTGACTTATGTTTGACATTAGTGGTATTGTTCTCACCTTTTAAAAACATCAATGTGACAATAAGCTTGCTTGACATAATTGAGATTTTCAATGAAAAATTTCGAAACTAAACTTTCGAATACTTTCATTTATATTGTTTTGATATTTTAGTTCAAATAATTTTTGGACGAGACATTTATTAACTCGGATCATTTTGATCCTTCCAAATTGAACCCATTTAACACTCCTAACGTGATATTCCACCTTTAAGATGATAGAAAATTTTGCATAACATTGCAAAGAGGAAGAAAAACAAACCGGTTAAATTATAAATAATAGTATTAGAAAACGGGTTATATTTTAAATAGTGCTATCGCAAGCAATTATTTGGTGTTATTCCTACATTTGTAAAGTACAAAGCCCAAATAGTAAAACGGGCTTACATTTCATGTGTGGCCCAACAAATTGAATAAGCCCTTTCATCCGTCTCTCGGCCCAAAGAATCCTGTGTCTATGAATTGATGCTCCGATCGAAAATAAATCAGGCTATGTCCGTACGACTGAATATGTATTAGAAAGGTCAATCTTTCCCATATGACACAAAAAAAAATTGAGTCGAACTTCTAAATAATCCGCTTTCATTGAACAATATTGTGATAATGTAGATCTAAGTGGTCATACTGGAGCCTTGAGAACTATCACAAGTATGATCAACCTATATATATTCGAAGGAAAATGTTGTGTTGTGATTGCAATTGATAATAAAAAAAAATCTTAAAATAATCTCTTATTTTGAGTTTATACTAATAATCATCCTTGTTTCTTTATGTGAAATGTTAATTTTTTTTATGTATGCACTTTTGATCCACCTTCAAACTTCCGTCATTATTTGACATTAAGAGGTTCATCATATCATGTATCACGTACAACAACACAAAATTTCTTTCCTTAATTATATACAAAAAATTGTCATAGTTCAAAAAATAAAAGTAAATTATTAAAGTTCTGTAAAAACGATTTAACTAAAATAACAAAAATATTATTCTTCTCACCTTCTTTCATACAGAATTACTATTTGCCATTACTATTATTACTGAATATAAAGAAAGATGATTAATCATTTCATAGATTAAATGTGGACAAAATCAAGTTAAAAAAATCAAACCTTTAGAGGAAGATCGAAAATGTACCAATATCAAACATAATGATTATTAGTTGTCTATATTATTTAAAATAATTATCCCAAATTATTTTTTAATTTATTAAATTAAGATAAAATCAATTAATTTCTTTTGCTATTTTATTATTAATTCGTTTAAAGTAAATAATTTTATAAAATTTCAAAAATATTTTAAGAGTGTAAAAATTAGCCTTTTCAAATTAGGGAAAATAGATATTACACGGATGGTGGAGTCCCAAGTTTCTTGGGAGCAGAGCCATCGTCTCCGGCGAAATCAAGCATTTTAGGTACCGGAAACCTAAACCCCTTCTTTTTTCCGATGATATTTTGTGGAATTAATTGAATTTACTTAACTGGGTTTGTAATCTTTTTGCCTCTATACCGTCAAGAAACTCTCAATTTCGATTCTTTTCCTAAAAGAATGATGAACTGTGTCAAAGTAAGCTCCTTTATACATGCTATTCGTTCCTATAAAAGATTTTGTCACTTTGAATCCAAATCCCATCTGGGTTTTGGTTCTTTAGACCCACCAGTTAGAGCTAGTGTTGGAATTTTCTGGGATTTAGATAACAAACCACCTAAGTCATTTCCACCATTTGATGCTGCCACTAAGCTCAAAAAGGCAGCTGGACAATTTGGGGTTGTGAGATTTACGGTAGCTTATGCTAATCGACATGCCTTTAGTTATGTTCCTCCTTTAGTTAGGCAGCAAAGGAAAGAGCGGAAAACATTAAATTTGTTGGAGAAAAGTGGGGTTAATAAGGTTGAGGATCCTTATATATGTAGAGTGTGTGGGAGGAGATTTTATACTAATAAGAAGCTTGTGAATCATTTTAAGCAAATTCACGAACGTGAGCAGACGAAAAGGTTGAATCAGATTGAGTCTGCTAGAGGGAAAATGAGGGTGAAGTTGGTGGCTAAGTATGCAATGAAGATGGATAAGTATAAGGGTGCTGTTAGGGATGTTTTGACCCCGAAAGTTGGGTATGGTTTGGCGGATGATTTGAAACGGGCAGGTTTTTGGGTTAGGACTGTCTCGGATAAGCCACAGGCTGCTGATGTTGCGTTGAGGAATCATTTGGTTGATGTAATGGATAAGAGGATGGTGGATTATGTGGTTCTGGTGTCTGATGATTCTGATTTTGTGGAAGTGTTGAAGGAGGCACGGTTGAGGTGTTTGAAGACGGTTGTTGTTGGTGATAGTAATGATGGTGCGCTTAAGAGGACAGCGGATGCTGCTTTCTCGTGGCAAGAGATTATGATGGGAAAGGCCAAGAAAGAAGCTGTCTCTGTTGTTGGACGGTGGAAGGACCGAGATGTTCTGAAAAGATTGGAGTGGACATATGATCCAGAGGTAGAGAAAAAGTTGTATTACTCTGAAGTTGAGAGTGATGATTCTGATGGCATTTTTTCTAGTGAAGATGATCAAGAGGATGTTGGTGCTTCCATCTTGAAGGAAGATGCTCATGCGTGGTGGAAGCTGGACTCTCGTTCAGGTACTTTTGAATTTTTGTTACTTTATGATGCACAGTTAATTCTCTGACAATGAAGTTCTCCACTTTGGACCACTGAGCAATCATTTTTACGCTGTATTTTATTCAGGACATGATTGATGCAGCAACTGATTATTGTCTTCAGCTTCATTCTTATAAGAAGGAGATATGAACTGGTGATTCCACCATCCTCATAAGGCTTTCCTAGCGTTGAGGTTTACAATGCGGAAAGTTGTTAGCTCAGAATTCTCAGATCAAAATGAGTGCAAAGGAATTGGTGCAGATTGAGCCCCAGCAGCTATGCAACATACTAAATGAAAAATGAGAAAATTAACCTTGTGCCTAATAGCCTTCAGAACTTTCATGAATTAGGTCTGACGAGTAAGAATCTGGGAACTTACTGTCATGTCTATGTCTTCTTATTGTAGTATTTCTCAGCTTTTAACTCTTTGGCTAAAACTTTTATATGTTCTTTTCATTTGATTTCTTTTATAAGAGTAAAATGTTATAACAGACTAAGAAGTATAATTGCTGGCTCAAATTTCAAAAGTTAGAAAGCTGTCATCTAAGTAATGTTCTTAATGTGAAAACATTACATTGACCTCGTAGTGCTGATAAATTTATCTAGTTACTGTTGTCTGATGTAGAATCCTGGTGTTCACTAGTATTATTAGTAGTGCTTCATTGACGGTTCGAAGTAGAAGATACGCTGCAGCATTAGGATTCATAACTGTTAATTCTTGTTAGTTGAATTAAGTGATCATTGCCAACTTATATATTCTTCATTTAGAAGAATGTTGTTCTGAACTCAGACATCAGAAGAAGCTCAAGTCCACCTAAGTTGTAGATAAAAAGCCTCAGTCTTTCAAAGTTTTGACTCGATATAAGGAAAAAAGAATGCAAGAAATGGATTACTTGAACCTGACATTAGAAGTGAGGTAATTCTCGTCAGTGTTAATACCTTCAACATTTTTAACTGCGTATGTGATGCTGGAAAAATTCTTGAAAACCTTCTCGGATAGGTGTTTCATAAATTTCTTGAAATTGGTAAGCATTCAAAACAGACGGTATTGCATTTACTTTTGTATGGTTTCTGCTTGTAACAGCCATGAACTTTTTAGCATATAATGGATTTTTATATCTTGAGAAGTATGCGACTGAATATAACAAGGATACTGCTGGTCAAGACATGTAATACTATGAAGTTGGTCCATTAGTTTCTCCTAAGAGTCGTTCCCCTACCCAAAGTAAAGAATCCAATAGACAGTGCCTATGGCTTGTGGTTCGCTGCTGTTCTTCATCATTCAGTGTGCTATTGAACAAACTAAACTAAGTGGACAGGCTTCTCACATAGTTGTCATTTCTTTGTTATGGTGCGTTTCTTCAGCGAGTTATGTGTTTCTCATTTATTTCCTACAATGGTTTCGTAAGGAATCTGCACACCTAATTTGTTGTCCATTTCCCTTGTCACAGATTTTGAATCATGAGTAAGGCGGAACAGAGAACTGAAAAGCTCGTCATACATCAAACCCGGAAAGTTGCAGCTCTAGTAAGGAACAAGGTCAGGGTACAACAATACAAAATGATGTTCAAGCAATAAAGAACATTTGCTGAATTCAATTGAAGAGTAACAACTATCTACAAGCACCAAAACAACCATGAATAAAAGCCTCAATTCAAGCAGAAGTATGTCCTTTTTCTGTATTCGACCACGCTTGCAATAAATGAACAAGCTGAAAAAACACTTTTATATAGTTTTTTGAAATGAATAGAGATCCATTTTTCTTCCCATATAGAAACAACAACATTTTCATGTCAATACTTTTGATGTTATTGCTTGAACAATTTATGCTCCAGGTTCATCTGAGCACCTACTTTTAGCATAACTTCTTTACTACTATATTTGCTTTCCGTACTTGTTTTTGATATACTTCACTTGAGCTGAGGTCTATCATAAACAGTCTCTCTACCTTTACAAAGATCGTACACACCACCATCCCCAGGCCCTACTTATGGGGTTATACTCAATATGTTGTTGATTTGATCACCCAACAGTTCTGTACTTTTAACCCCCATCTCTTTTCTCAACTGAATTTGAGGCTGTGATTGAGACAAACATCATTTATCATTTTCATTAATTATTTCATTAAAAATCTTTTTCTTTTAATGCCTGACTGAGTTATCAAAGTTGTATAATAGCTAGTACTTGGTAAAGATCTTGGGTTTAGTTTTCTCCAGTTCTAGTTTCTTATGTTACATCAGGACAGTTTTATCCTCTTTTCAATATTTTATAGTATAACTTTATGGTAAGAGGCAAATTCATAATTTGAAGTTATGAGTTCCTAAAAGCGGGTTCAAGTTAATATACAATAGTATTAACTTGTACAAAGTTAATATACAACAGGTACCAGGTCGACAGAGTTACCTGGTATCTGTTGCTGGTGAAAGATGATAGGTATTTTGTGGAATTAGTTGAGGTGTACGCAAGTTGTTTCGGACACCACAATTATTAAACAAAAAGAATACAATAATAATTGAGTTCACATATAAATATTTAAGGATATGTAGTGAATTTTTTAATACAAATATAAAATTTAAGCTAAAGCTACTAAACTCTGATGAACTCATAAGTAGCATGTATGCCTCTTTTACGCATAAAGATTGTTTTTGTCAAACCATCTAGTATCTATAATTTATTGGTCTGATTAATTTATATTCACATCGCTCAGTATCCAAATGCCCAATTAAGGAGAAAGTGCTCCTGATTTGAATTTTTTTTATTCTTCAGGCATAAACTCGAGATTTTTTATCAAGTGTAAAGAAATCTCATTCATCCGATCATATTTCTAAATATTAAACTGTACAAGTATCTGCTAAATATTATGCATGTCTCGGAAGAAGTACGAAGGTAAATATTTTTATATAACACAAAACATAATAATTATAAAAGTATTTGTACATCGTTTAAATACATTCAATTCATATTTTGGACCATATAACAATAGTCAATTTTCTTTTAGCAAGTAGATTATACTAGGAAAAAAAATATATTTTTTAAAAACATAATAGGTTGAATAGTCAAAGTGGGAGTACTAACCTAGTTAGGAGTTAGTAATTAATTAATTAATATCAATAAATGGCAAACATAATCTTAACACTATGATTGAATCATTATTACTCATTATATTGTACTGTATCGATATCATACCTACAATGTTTGTTTTGGTTGTTACTTAAAATGTATTGTATTGAATTATTAAACTTCGTTGTTACATAACAATGAAAACCCACATTTTATGGATACAACCAATTTGGTGTGTTCCCATTGTTACTTAATTTATTTTTCAATTATATCCTTACTTAATATTTTATAATAATATTTTACCCTTTACCATATATTATTTAATTCTAGTCAAACCTCCTACCCTAGAATGTTTAAGGATATTTTAGTAAATTTATAAATTGCAATACAGTACGATACAATCAAACCAAACAATACAAATGTTACTCCTTAAACAACAACAAACAATACAGTCTAGCCAAACATTATATCTACCATACAATACAATACAATACAGTACATTATGAAATAATGGATGACAATGATTCAAACAGAGTGTAAATCATTCGAAAACATATTTAATATTTAGTTGGTGTGATATAATTTCTAGTGTAGGTTGTGATGTATAGTGTATAGTTGTGTCTGACCTGCCACAATTTTAAAGTAACTAATTTTTAAAAATATCTATTTCTAATTTATTCTTTGTATCTTATATTAGAAGTTCATCTTATTAAGAATAGTTTTTTCATATTACTTGTCAATTTATAAAATTAAGATAAAATTAATTATATTTTTTTCATTTTTATCTTCACAATTAATTTTTTTTGAAAGTGTAAACAAGATTGTAAAGGTCCAAAAAAGTTTTTAAAGGTTAAATTAGTAAAATTATCCTTTTTATTTATGATTACTTAAGGCGTGTAGATGAAAAAACATGCAACTTATATGAAACTCAGGAAGTATTTGTTATCTTAGAAGTTTAAGATAATTTTTCCCTTCATTTTATCCTTTGTAGTAATTATTCTTGAAGACAACAACCACCTCAATAATGTAATCCGGGTAAGAATTAGGAATGTCTTCTTCCAACTCGTTCTAGAATGAGTGTTATGAGAAGTAACAAGAAGAAACTAAAGGAGAAATTTGTCCAATAGTAACAGAGGGTGCTTTCACAATTAATTGACAAGTTTCCGTCTTTTTCTAAAATGCTTGAATATTCTGCTCAACAAAGTAATTCGCAGTTTGGCTGATCCTTTCTTTTTTCATATAGGATGGATTGACCCAGAAGTACAATATGAAGGAATGATAATGTCGAAGTAAGCATACCTTAAGGCTCCCCCCCCCCCCCACATTTTAGCCAACAACATCAACCTCATTTTTCTCTAGGTCAACACTAAAAACTTGATAAAAGACCAAAAAGGCTTAACTATAGTATATGTTAGATGTTTTCGTGAGCAGTAAACAACAAACCTCCCCTTATTTTGAGAAAGTTAATGACCAAGTAATGAGGAGAGGTTATATTTTAATTAAGACAAATGGGACTAAAATAGTAAAAACTTCCAAACTACCCTAATTAGTGTTTTCTTCATAAATATATCAAAGAAAAACACAACAGATGATTTAAAACGGTGGGAATAATTTCATGAGTATCTAATAATGGTGAGTTAATAATGACATTTAATAATTTTTGTTATAACAAACATTATTTATATAAATTATCTTAATCGCCCGTTAAACATCGTATTTGATAATCACTCAACTAATTGGAGGATTAACATTAGCTTTGGGAAAAAAATGACCTTTTTTTCTTTTAAAATATTAAATATTCTGAACTAAATTCAATTAATCATAAATAATTAATGTAATTTGTAATGATCCTTGCTTTACCCGTGAACATGATTATACTTTATGGAGAGGACACGTGTGGTCCTTTTTTCTAAAAAAAAAAATGTAAAAAAATTATTTTCATAGTGCAATTAAAGTAATTTTTTTTGTGGTGCATATTTAGCATTTATTATATGGTTGTGACATAAAAATAATTTGTCTTTTCTTCTTAATGAGAAGGAAAAATAGGTTGGGGTTGTTGGAGATATGTGGAGAGATTATTTTTTTCCCTTTTAAATTTTACTCCCTCTTTGTAAATTATTATCGTAGCAAAAATCACGTTAATTAATAAAATTAATAGTAATATATTAAGGAATTGATTTGTGAGTCATTTGTATAACGGTAAGGTATAAAATGTCACTTTATAATTAGAGGGTTCATCCGAACGCTCTTCGGCGGAAAATTATATTATTTATATATGGTTAAAATAAATTTTTAGGTATATATAGTAGTTATCAAACCCCCTTCGGCCACTTCTTGTGTCTATTTCTTCAAATTTTGAACCCCTTTATTGAAAATCTTGGTTCCGCCACTGAGAGT
Source organism: Solanum chiquidenum (assembly GCA_029582725.1). Lineage (NCBI taxonomy): Eukaryota > Viridiplantae > Streptophyta > Magnoliopsida > Solanales > Solanaceae > Solanum > Solanum chiquidenum. The sequence continues at coordinate 26,001 of JAJOOS010080152.1, read as the reverse complement.
ATATATAAGAACTATTTTTTATAATGAAAGATATATCAACTCTAAATGACAAAGTTAAGACATATATCAGACCATTTTCCATAAATATAATATATATTTATTAAATTATTCTTATTTAATAATATCTTTTGAAAATTAAACACCATTTTAAAAATGGAGTATAGTGTATAATTGAAAAAAACATAATAATTTATATTATTGAACATTTATTATAGGACAATATTTTTTCTAAGATACTACATATTTTTCGACGTTGGGAGTATTGTGTTGTATAATTAATTAAAGGGAGATATCATTTAAAAGAATCACATCTACTTAATTAATGTGCTAAACTCGTACAATGCAAGTGATTTAATTAGTTGAAATTGAACTGCCTGAATATATTGGTTTCAATATAACGCCATTAATTTTTCCAAAAGATTTTTTTTTTTCCGATTGCGATCAGAATTTGAAATTTATGCATTTTTACCGTGATCTCAAGTTAATTCTACAATAGATGGCTTCATACAAAGCCAAATATTCATAACTATTTAGCAAATTTCTTAATATATACAAGATTTGAACAAAAATAATTGGGTTCACGTAAATCTGTAACTGAAATTCTAAATCTGCCCCAATCTCTTCTCTCGTCCTTTTTGATTTTGGCTTTATTATTTTGATTAATGTTCAAGAACTTACTTAAATTTTTAATAACATGACATCTCCATTTTTTTTAGCGAGTATTATTACATGAACTTAATTGTGAATCACTTCTTAAATAATAGGACAATAATATAATATACATTAGAAAAGAGAGTAACCTTTTAGGCATACCCTTCAGGTCCTTTCTTAAGAGATGAAGCAATCGTCACTCAACAGCTCAAAGCTGACTGATACGCTCTGCGTGCTTGCCTACTAGCTTCCCATTCCAATAATTAATATTACTAAGCATCTAAATTCAGACAATATTAATAAGAATATTTTTTTTTCTTTGAACTAATAAATACATGATAAAAACAAGCAAATAAGTAGTATAAAGATGTCTTTTAATGACAAAAATAAAAATTAGAACGGTGATTAATTTCCTCCACTAATATTGGCAGGAATTAATGATTTGCTTCTTATAATTTTGTTGAATTAATTTCTAATGATCATGACATCTCCATTTATCGTTAGTATCTCTAGAATAAGGATAATAATTAATTTCTTAATTACTCGAAAGTGACGTTGTTCAACAAAAACATAACCTAATTTTATAATTTTTCTCGAACAAAAAAAATATTTATAACAATACATTCAATTGAGAGCTCTTCAATTAATACGATCGATATATAGTTAAACAAATAAAATTTACAGAACAAATAAATTTTAAAAAAAACATTATCAAAATAATCCATTCGATAATTAATTTTTTCAAAATTCGAAATAAGAAATATCACCCATGATCAAACAAAAAATAAATGCATAAATTATTGTCAAAATTATAATATCCACAATCTACATCAACAAAACGTAGAAAAGTATAGAAAAGTTTTTAATATGTCTTGTAGGATAGACTTGAGGATTTTTCACTTCAAATGTCTTGAATAATAGTGTACACGAAGACTGATATAGTCTTTTGGAATCGGATTCATTTGAATTCACTATTTTAATACGATACATAAATTTGTATGCAAATATTTCACTAAAATTAAAATAATAATAAATATAAGCTCATAATTTTAAAAGTATAATACGCTCAATAGCAAAAACTTAAATGTTAAACCCTTAAAATTTTAAGTTTCTTAATCCGCCTCGAGGTATACATCACTTTCCTATGTCAAGCATGTGACTAAAATCAAGGTTAGAAGCTTTAATATTATGTCCTAAGTCAATTCTTTTCCCCACCTTGAAATCTGATTAAATTTGAATTTACACTGAAAAATTCCACATAAACAGAGACAAAAACTTTGATCAAGAAAGAAGAAGTACTACCAATCCACCATCATCCTTATTGATACGCCCTAAGCCAATTATCCATAACTCGCAAGTCTATACCAAGTCATATATTATAAGGACTAAAATCAGAATATACAAATGAATCACGAACCAAAAATATTATTTTTCCTTTATTTAATTAATCTCTTCCAATTAACAAAAAAAAAGATTTATACTAAGTTTTTTTTTTCTTTAATTTTTTTCTTTTGGGTTGGGGTTGGGGTTGGGGTGTGTGTTTAAGTATAGTCTATTAATGTAGTAGTCAAAGTAGCTACAACCCTCTATTTGACTATGGAGTTAAACCCTAATTTGTTTTATTTGTACAACAACACAATTACACTATTTGATTTACTTTCTATTTTTATGTAAACTTTAATAAGTTGTAGTTGATATATTCGTTGGCAATATTTAATTTGATCACATGGATGCTGTCTTCTCCACTAGGCCTTAAGTACATTTGAACTACCCTCCCCCCTACATTAATAAAAAGCATATAGCTATATTTTGTTGTTGCTAAAATGTGTTCAAACAACATAATCAATGACCTATTATTTTTGTTGATGGTATTTTGTCAAAAATATTAGTCAAATATTTAAGTTTTCCTAAGAAAAATGTTATTTACTCCTTAATTTAGAATTACACAAAAATTTGTTGAACTCAATTCAAAGATACTCTTAATATAGTGTGAATTCAGTTATTTACTTTAAATCATATATGTGCGGTTTTTTCAAAAGTTTCACACTATTGAGAGTATCAACTACATGTTTTGATTTTAATTTGTTTGATATGAAGGAAATATATATATTTTTTTTAATTTTTTCATGTTTGAATGATCGAAATTAAAAAAATATTTTTTTAGAAAAACAAGATCATTAGAAATGAGGAAAGTGATCGTTTCCCTCATTGAAGTAGAGAGAAAAAGTTTAATGACTGACATTTCATTCCTCCCTCCTACCACACACCCAATCCCCCTCCAATAGCCCCCCCCCCAACCCACTCCTACCCCCTTATAGTGTTTGCCTAGATTTTATATTAATATATTTGAGGCAATATCTTTTGCTTACTTACTTACCATCAAATAATAAGTAAGAAAATTACTTATTTTTTAAGAAAATATTTTCCTTCATCTATTAATAAAGCGCACGCCTAATAATCTCCCCTTAACTAAGTCTTACACTAGCTATCACCTCGTGAGCTTGTTTTTAGATTAATTGTATGGTACCTAAGTGCTTATGGCCACCAAGGTTCACTACGTTTTTGTATGAGTCTTCAAAGCTACGTATAAAGATAGTAAATCAACTAATAGACAGGTAAAGACAACAAATTAGGCCCCATGCCATCACTCTATCACCTTCATATATACTCGTCCCACCAAATTATTGACTCAAATATCAGTTGTTGGGCTAAAACAATCCAAAGATACTCTTAATATATTGTAATATAATTCACTTTGGACCAAACCCGCATAATTTTCTCTAAAAGACCTCATAACATTAAAAATATCATAAACTACACCTTATATGTAGATTCTTTCTCTTTTCAGATATCAATATGAAATTTTCTTTGCACACCGAACAAGATCTACCCTTATTGTTCCAATTCGAAGAGTATTAGTTGAGACTTGAGTCGTCTGTCTACAAAAAGATAAAATTATTTTTAGACATACTTTAACAATTGAAATTATTAAATATTTTTCTTAATAAGTGCATGCGAATCAATACTAATATGAATATCATGGAGTATAAAATGTAAAAGGTTTTTGTTAGGCTTGAAAAAAGAATAGTTATTTTTTTGTCTCATGATTAGAAATAAATATACAATACTATACCCAAAGAAACTTCAACTGTCCAAATTAAATACCACAAACTACCACAATACTCTTTGCTCTTTCATTTTTAGTTAATTTGTGGTCCAATTTTTTCTTTCTTTTCCAACTGTGCCAACTTGGTCCATTTAATTCACCTCTCAAAAGTTATAACTCTCTTTACATTTTATTTATTATATATATACATGTCTAATTGCTTTACTAGCAAGTGCACATACAAACAAGTTATAATATTTTTGTAACAACACTTTTGCCAAAATGGCCACACCTAGTTTTTCAATTATTTTGAGCCTTTTGTTGATTTTTGGAGTGGCTATTTCCCAAAGTGAAGCTAGGGCATTTTTTGTGTTTGGTGATTCACTTGTTGATAGTGGAAATAATAATTATTTGGCTACTACTGCAAGGGCAGATTCACCACCTTATGGTATTGATTATCCAACACGTAGAGCAACTGGTCGTTTCTCTAATGGCTACAACATCCCTGACATTATCAGTTGAGTCCATTTTACTCTTTTTTTTAAATGTATTTTTAATATGACATTTTCTTCGTATGACTTATAGGTCACATGGTTACTGATTCAGGATAGGGTGACTATGTCACATTTTTATCATAAAGTAGTGGTGGTTTTTTTCTAGATTCTCTGTGAATGCGAGATACATGCTCTATACACTATGTCGGGTTTACACGAATCTAATATTTTCGACGCAGAGTATGAATTATGTGTAAAATTTATTAAAACTATAACAAGTAGTAGATATGAATCTTTTCCCCTTAAGAATATAATAAGTTAATGCTAAGAACTTTAAAGTTTGAATTCATAGAAAGTAAATCTCGGATACACCTTTGACATTTGGAGAAATTGTAGAGTTGTCTCTGTAAGTTACGAGTTCGAGCTGTGAAATCGGTTACTGATGCTTGCGCTAGGATAGACGACCTACATTACATCCTCTTAGGGTGCGACCCTTTTTTTGTACACTACATGAACGTGAAATATTTTGTGCATCAAACTATTTTTTACACTAGCATCTAGTAATTGTGTGTGTTTTTGCCTCTTTTATGAGAGGAACTTACTTATGAACACTAAGATTATAATTCTAACCTATTGTAGATGATAATCTGTCTTATTTTTCAGATTACTTATCCTACTTTAATTTTTAAGACAACTACCTATAATTTTCTTTTATAAGTTTAACTTTTATATACATCGATAATATAAAGAATTTTTTCACTATAAGATAATTTAAAAATACTAGCACTAACCGTCCACAAAAAGTAGGACTAAAATTAACGTCAAAATAAGTCAAGTTACTTGTTATAAGCAATATTTTTAAGTACATTGATAGCATACCAATTTTTTTCACTAGAAATGTACACAAAGTAAATCCTTCTTCAAGGTTGACCTAGTACTAGTATAATTTTTTTTTTACATTGCCAGTATATATAAGTTAAACTCGTGTAGATACAGTTGATCAACTTCGATTATTTTACTTTTTTTCAGGTCAACAAATTGGTTCATCAGAATCACCACTACCTTACTTAAGTCCAGCTCTTACTGGACAAAGACTTCTTGTTGGTGCTAACTTTGCATCTGCTGGAATTGGAATTCTAAATGACACTGGAGTCCAATTTGTACATACAAAACTTTAGTCTAAATTCAAATTATTTTCAACATTTAACATGTTAATTTGTTTGACTAATGATAATATATGCAGATTAATATTATTCGAATGCCACAACAATTGGATTATTTTAGGCAATATCAACGTAGAGTGAGTGGACTAATTGGTGCAGCAAGTACTCAAAGACTTGTAAATCAAGCTCTTGTTCTTATGACTCTTGGAGGCAATGATTTTGTCAACAACTATTTTCTTGTGCCCAATTCTGCGCGATCGCGCCAATTTTCTATTCCAGATTATGTCCCTTATTTGATAAGTGAATATCGTAAAATCTTGATGGTACGTATTGAATTTCTATGTGTGACACGATTTGTTAGGGATAATTTCAGAGATTTCCCCTTCTGGTTTAGCTTTGTAACATGACCTTCATTTTATCATTTAACATAACATTTATAACAAAGTAAGTTTTTCACCAACATAGTTGGTTGTCAATTGCTAGCTGTTTTAAAAAAATGACATATCAGTAGAAAGATTCAGATAACATTAATGTAGTAGAAATAATTGAATGTATATTGAAGTTATGTACTTTTGTATAGGTAGATAATAATACCTACCAAAAATATAGATAAGTTTTATTATTATAGAAACTAATATACCTTTTCATGATTTTACTGCAGACTGTGTATAATCTTGGAGCTCGTCGTGTAATTGTTACTGGAACTGGACCATTAGGTTGTGTCCCAGCAGAACTAGCTCAACGTAGCAGGAACGGGGAATGTTCACCCGAGTTGCAACAAGCTGCAGCCCTGTTTAACCCACAGCTTATGCAAATGCTGCAGGGGTTAAACAGGGAACTAGGCAGCAATGTTTTTATTGCTGCAAATACACAACAAATGCACACTAATTTCATTACTAATCCACAAGCATTTGGTAAAATCAATGCAACATTTAAATTTACATGTCCTGTTCAGGTTCAGTGGCAGAGCCAGGATTTTTACTAAGGGGTTCAGTATCCTGGCACTGGGCTCTGGCCTATGGTTAATTCATGTTATTAATATTGACAATTGATTCTATTCTTTGACAGGATTTATAACTTCAAAGGTAGCATGTTGTGGACAAGGACCATATAACGGTCTTGGTCTATGTACACCGCTCTCTAATTTGTGCCCGAATAGAGATGTTTACGCGTTTTGGGATCCGTTCCATCCATCTGAAAAGGCAAATAAGATCATTGTGCAACAAATCATGACTGGTACGACGGAGTTCATGAATCCAATGAATCTCAGTACAATTCTGGCTATGGATTCACAGGCATAACATATATAAACATATCTGGAATCTGTTCACTTGTACCTTTTGTTGCTAATTTTTTTTTGGCTATAAATAAGTTGTATGCAACACTTCATGTTGTGCTACTTTTAAATTTACTTAAATTTGGTTGTGTGCTATGTTTTTATTCACATAATTCAGTAATCTAATTTGTAGGGTGGAGTGTGATATTGTTGAAAATGTAAACCAAAGTGTTTTTATTAATTTATATAATATATATGAAGTGAAACAGTTTCATGGCATGTAATTTTGGTACTTTCATTTGATCAAATTTGGTGAATTTAGTATATGTTGCAAAATTATTCAAGGGAAAAGGGTAAAAATATGGGGAAAAAGGACAAATATATTTCCAAACTATCATAAATGGTATGCAAATACCCTCCGTCATATTTTTGGGACATTGGTGCCCCTGCCGTCCAAAAATTAGAGCATATATGCCCTTTATACTAACGGACATACACGTGTCATAATCTTATCCACCTATCCGACATTTATTAAATTATATCGGATGGACGGATAAGATTGTGCCACGTGTTCCTATTTAGTCTTCCGTTAGAGTGAAGGGCATACATGCTCTAGTCCCAAAAGTATGACAGAGGCACCAATGTCCCAAAAGTATGACAGAGGGTCTCTACATATCATTTACGATAGTTCGAGGGTATATTTGTCCTTTTTTCCAAAAAAAATGTCCCTATTTTGGATGGAATTCCTCAAATCAAACAAAAATATCTGATTTCCCCAAATAATGCATTTCTTTCTTTTAATTTAATTCAACCTGACCCACTAAATTAAATAACCTGAATCAAATTTAAACCCAATTATAAACATGTATTATAACTAGGGTCACACTTGGGTAGTAGACAAAGTAAAAAGACATTTTTATCCTTTTCGCTTGATATGGTGTTGTTGTTATGGCCAACTATCACTTTCTTCATTTTTAGACTTTGAGAAATGAAGGACCTATTCATAGAGACGGAATTGAGATTTGAAATTTATGAATTTGAATTCTTTTAGTCTTTTAATGTTATTGGATTTTAAATTAATAATTTATATGTATATAAAATAAATTTCTTAATTAAATATAAAAAAATTAAACTAAAATTATTGAGTTCGCCGCAATTCGAAATGTGCACACTGTCTCCACCTCTGAGGCAATGCATATGACATTAATTATTCAAAGCTAAAAAGTACTTTTACGTGGATTCTTCACCACACTTAAAAGATTTCAACTCATCATCCTCATCTTCAACTTATTCACGATTTTAAGGGTGCTTTTGACCACATGAAAACTTATTCAAAATATTTATGACTTTTTATTATAGTAGAAGTTGCGAGAAAACAAAATGTACCATCCTATCATAATCACGAATTTAGAAAGTATTTATAAAATTACATTTTCAAAACCTTCTATGTGACGATAATTAAATTTCAAATAGCTTGATAAACATTAATTGATAATCTGATAAAACAAACATACATACTATTATGGATTAAAAGTTAACTAATTAATTGTAAATAATTGTAATTTTTTAAAAATATATAGAACTTAATTAGATCCATCAAGATTCTCCTTTAGCCAATGCACGCCTTGTTCTAGATAATTTTGTTTAATCTCTCCACTTTTTTCACATGAAATTTTCATGTTTTATAAGTATGGGCCTCACGTGATCTTTTTTCCAACCTAAAAGTAAAGATACCCTAGCTGATTTGATTAATTTAGATAAATATTAAGTTTAAATTCCAACAAGGACAAAAATATTAGGTGATTTCTTTTCATTTGTCCTAACTTTGTTGCTGGTGAAAGGTGACATATATAAAATTAGTCGAGGTGTGCGCAAGTTGACTCGAACATCACGACCCCTCTTCCCCTCCCCACTATATCTATATATAGCAATGTTTCTTAACTGTCTTCCCACCTTGAAGTAAAGTCTTCTAAATACATTTTTTAGCTGAAATCAATTAAGAAATGGAGAGGAAAATTTTTGGGTTTTTATTTGTATTTCTCTTGATTTTTGCCTCACGTAAGTCTCCCTTTATGATGAGTAGCCCTTTTCTTTATTTTTTCCTAAATCAATCAATTAAGCACTTATCAATCTTAATTAATCAGTTGGGATTAAATATATGAATTATTAACCGTCTATTCAGGTCGGTAGTTTTCATCATACTACTAGCTTTATTCTACATTAATTAAACCTTTCTATAGCGGCAACATACTGTTTGTCTTAAAGTTTTACGGTTGCTACAGTGAAGTGCTATTATATATGTATATTGATATTTAAAATTTAAATCTTATTTATCTGTTATAAATTAAATAAAAATATGCAAAAAAAAATTTGTACTTTTTATGTCAAATGATTTATTTTTTTACCTCAACTAATTAATAATTTCTTTTCTTTGTTGATATATATACGGATTATGCAGAAATGGGACTAATGATGCCACAAGTAGAAGCAAGAGTTTGTATGTCACCTAGCCATATCTATCATGGTCCATGCTGGCATGATCACAATTGTGCTATTGTTTGCAGAAACGAAGGCTTCTCTGGTGGTAATTGTGTTGGTATCCAACTTAAGTGCTATTGCACTAAGCTATGTTAGTTTTTTTATTTTTCGCTCGGTGTGATGTCAGCCTGTCGGACCTGCTCTGAAGCCTGACTAATTTCGAATTCATAGAAGATATGTTGACTTTTGTCTTCTTCTCCTTTTGGAAGGCTTAGAAACTTTCCCTTGAAAGTCAAATATTATAAGTAGATGAATGTAATGCATGCATCTATGTTTCAATTTGTGTTTAGTAATATGGTCAAATTGTTTAGTAACACATTCAAACCTCTCTATAATAACAACGTTGCATTATAATGACTCAACACCCTTCCTCACAGTCATATCAACACCCTTAATTACGTTATATTATATATTCTCTATAACATCATTTCGTTATAACAACTAAAAATATCCAAACAAACATTAACGACACTATTATAGAGAGGTTTGACAGTATATGATTCAAATAAAAATGATCAAAGAAACTATCTTGCCTGAAGTATATTTTACATTATTCCAACAAGTGACAAATTGCTGCTACCAACTTCATACATGATAAAAGTGTTATTATAGGATGAGATTTTGATACAAAGTACATCATTTTCTCTAGAAAACAAAAGGAATCAAAGCTTTAACATTCTTAGGAAAATTTTCAAATTTAGAAAGGTACCATTTCCTAGTAACATTACTCCTTGCTGACAGATATAAAGCTACACCCACAGCACCGCAAAACGAAAACGATGTCTGGCAGATGAATGAGATCCCTACAAAGCCAAGAATCTCGAAAAGATAATGAGGGCATATGACCATACTGAAAAGGCCGCCTCGCGGAATTTTATAGCCCTTCTCTTTACTGCCTCTGAGCTTGGAAAGGAGGTAATGATGATAAAAGTTGCCACTGATTCCGACTAAGAATATCAGTACACCGATAGACTTCAGATCGATTTCAGGCTCCGTATACTGTAGAGTTAAGTGTTGGATGTAGATCATGACTGCAGCCAACATAAAATAGGAGGATGAAATAAGGAGTACTGATCCAAGGATCATCCCACCACTGTATTTGTGAACAAACAGAACCTGCAAAGCAGAACGGGCGATCTCATTACTCCTCAAAGTAATTGGCTCGTCTGAGGAATAATACACGTGTAGTGCATGAACATATGAAAACAGAATCGGATTAATATAAGCAGCACGGATATATATCTATATCAGATTTCTAGTGAATACAAAGCAATCAGTTTGGAACAAATTACGTAGTTCCTTGTCTGGGATGAATACTTTGAATCACTATATCGTGCTGAAGATAGCATTGAATGGTATGAACTAGTGGAACGAAGTAGGAATCTTGTACGCTATATAAAGGCAATATCAAGCAGCAAGAACAGTATTCGGAACAGTGGGAAAAATAAGTGATAGTACCAAAAAATATGGTAGTTTAGGTGCAAAGAATGGAAGGCTTACACAACAGGAGCCTCCTATATAACTGGCTATGCAGGTACACAATAGCAAAAGAAGATTCTCTAAATGACAAAGGTTGTTGAGGCATAATTTTTTTTTATAACCGTGGTGTCATACACCTCGACTAATTCCAGGGGATACTTGTCACCTCCCACCAGCAATAGATATCAACTAACTCTGTCCACCAAGGCTAGAACAAATGTGATGAAATCATTTAGCTTCAAACAGAAGTCTAGAACTTGGCATTGGCAACAACTACGGAGATGTAGAGCTTCCTCCGAAGTTTTCAGTTTTCTCGAAAACTCTACTTAAAGGTTACCTTACTTGGGACAGTTTAAGAAGAACGGAATCCAATCAGTGCAATAGGTACTATATGCCTAGACCAGTAATTGCAACATTCTTCAATTGGTTTGGAAGGAAGCAACAGAAAAGTACCGGTAAATTCGGAAGATCACTCAAATTTCTATCTTGTAGACTATATGGAGGGAGAGGAACCTGAGATGCTAGCCAAGGAATCTCCAAATAAGTTGATAGATCCAAATATTTTCCATCAACTGATTCTAAAATCATCAAAAGTATCCAAAAACAAAAAAACAAACTAGTATGTATTACCCAAATTCAATTTGAGTCCGTTAAATTAGTTATTAGGCCTAACTCACACCCCAAAAGCTACTAGCTCAAAGGGAGAGGATTGCCCAAACCAGAGCCTAATGTTTTCGTCCCAGAACAATTTGGGATCATTCTCATCAACATTCCCTCACACCAGCCCGGATCCGAACATTCTTTATCCGAAGTTCCACTATTTAGAGGACAAGGTGTATATTCACAACCCCACACAGTCAAGGGCACCACATAGAACAAGTAAACCTGACTCTGATACCACGTAAAGTTTGAGACCAAAAAACAATAAAGACAAGAATATTTTGAGAGAATTTCCTCTATATTTGTATTCACAATATGACCAACTTATATACAAGGACATATACACTTCAACAAAAATAACTTTTAGCAGCAGTAAATATGCACATTAATTAACAAAACATATTTATTGACAATTAAGCTAGGACTGTTAATTGAAAAAAAAAAAATGTTTACCTCAAGAACCCTTTTGAAGAAATGTATAGTAGCAGCAGATTTAAGCAACATAAACCTAGTTCCACCATCTGGGTACATAAAAAATGAAGCAAAACTCATAACACAAGCTGGTGCATAAAGTATAAGCATCCCTAATTTACTAGACATTTTTCCCTGCAGAAAATTACTACTAGATGAACCAGAATTTGCATTAACATTCCAAAATTTGGAGTATTGGAGATGTTTTCCAGCAATTTCAGAAACACCCAAATAAGCTAAAAACAAAAAAGTTATCACAGTTATTGCTGTGATAATTGAAGATGCCTCTTCAAACACAAAACTTTGAAGCATTTTCACTGTTTTTTTTTTGTGATTTTTTTTTCAGATCTCTGTATTTAATATTCAAAACTAGAAGGAGACCGGCCTAGAGTATTTATAATGTTAATTTGGGTGCGGATAAATATGAACTGAATCTCCTTTTACGTCATTTCCAGAAGAATGAAAAAGAAAAGAGTGGGGTTATAGGTTTGGTATCGGTTTTTTAATATTGGATTATTGAGTAAATTGATAATTTATTAAGACGATAGTAAATTACTATTATATTCTTCATAAATATTAAATATTAGTAATAATTTAACATAACTAGATATTATATCAATACTCTACACTACGATATACACACAATTCACACGTCATAGTACTTCTACTTCACATCAGAAATTCCATATTATGTTTTGATTGCAACATGTTATTGTAGCCGTCATACTACGAGCCCGTTTGGATTGACTTAAAAAAAATAACTTTTAAGACAAAAAATAAAAAGTATGGGATACCTACTTTTGGTTTCTGACTTATTTTAAGTCATTTTTACCTAGCCAAACACTTCGTAACTTATTTTAAGTCATTTTTGACTTATTTTAAGTTATTTTTTATATATGCCAAACACTACCGAAGTCAAAAACTGACTTAAAAGTAGGTTTGACCAATTTTTAAGCCAATCCAAACAGACTCTACATCTACTCTTATTGATGCAATTTCTCATTATATATTTTTTTCAATATATCAAAGTATTTACAGCTGATTTGATTGTCTCACTGTATTGTGCCAAATTGTTAGAAAAGTAAGAAATCATATATTTATTTTATGAACATTTTTTTATTTGGGTAAACCAAAATCCGAATCGTTAATGACCAAAAACCGATAAACCGAAAATCGATAAAGAGTATCTTATTGATTTGTTAGTGATTTAGCGTATTTAAAAATCGAAAACCGATAAATCGAATCGAGAATACATAAAATCAAACCGAAACAACCGATGCACATCCCTTACCCCTTGGTTCAAGTCTTATAGAAAGAAAATTTTGTTGGAAGCACCGTCCTCAAATAAGATTGCAGTACGCAATCCAAATTTAATAATTTAATTAAGACTAGACTCAGACTCCTAATACTAGATGGAAAAAAAGAGAGTTTAAATAATAAAAATAAATTAAAATTAATTATTTCTTTGCGTATTTAATATTTATATTTTCTATTAATTCATACATATTTAAATATAGTAATAAGTTGATCTACACACTTACTGTGATTGAAAATAAAATATTTGATCAGCTTGATATACATGTACAATGAGGGTAATGATTTAAGTAAATAAAATGTGGAAAAAGTTGAGATATGAAACTAAAAAAACATGTAAAAGAAATGTTTTGGAGCGAATAAAGTTAAGGAAATTATGGAAAGTACTCCCTGGCGATCCGGAGGGACCATCACGATTCCTCTTTTTTCGAGAATTTATAATTTCGTTATTAGTGTATGAACAATTATCTCTTGGAGTATATATTTAAATTCGGCCTCACTGAAAAATAGAATGAAACATTAACGTATTTTTACAGATTAAGAACTATAATTCAATTTGAGGTTATAGAGGGATTGTATCATTCGAGCTATTTTTTTTCAAACCCGAGTCAAAATGAGTTTCATTTTATTTAATTCCTACGTAAAATAAAAAATATATATTTATTTTATTTTATTTATTCATTGTAATCAATTGAGAGTGTTTATTAAATTTTTTTACATTATCTTTAATAAATAACTATATTAAATGATATTAATTAAATTTAATTTTTAAACTATTAATAATAAAATATATTTTTATAAAACAAGCCAAAAGATATATTAGATTCGCAAATGTCAAATAATATGAAACGAAAGAAGTACTATGATCTCAAACTTTGGTGAAAGTATTCAAATTCATCATTTGTCACAATTCACATTCACGATCCGATTTTATTCATAAATCATAAATAGAAGTGGTTAGTAGATGTTGCCCATGATGGCTATCGACAGAAAGTTTAATACGTGGGACCTTTTTGACGATCCCGTATTATTTTGAGAGTCAAATAACTTTTTATTTAATTATAATTTATTTTTTTCTAAAAATATTATGAATTACTCCTATTAGTTATATTGACTTAAGTATTTTTCTTTTATAGTTTTGAATTTTTTTTATATTCAAATTAATGATCAAAATTAAGTGTTTTAATTCTCGTATTTTGAACATGTTCGTATAAATTAAGATAAGACGAAACAAATAAAAAGGTCAATTTGTCATTGCACTGAAAATAGTTTAAAGTTATTACTAAACTTTGTGAAATAATTCAAATTTAATCACTATTTTCATCCGCCATTATAGTTAATTTAATTTTGGATGATTAAAACACGATTGTTGAGTGATCTTATATATAGTTCAAGAATAATTTGACTTTACATGTAGCCCAAGTAGGGACAAAATTAATATATTTATAATTTTTTTATAGGGACAAAAGGCTATATCTTTCCGAAACTTTGCTATAGTAATTTTGGTTTCGATTTATAAAATTATTATATCATTATTATATTAATTTGATTCGGTATGATTCAGTATTTTGAAGTTTGATTTTGATATTCTACAGTATGATAAATTGGTAGTATAATTTGTTTAACTTCGATGTGTGTCATCTCTAAACACCAAATACCGTATCGAATATCAAAAAAAATTAAAATATATATCATATACCATACCAAATTTCATAATATTAAAAATTTCGATATAATATGATAATTCGGTATATATCATATACAGTGGCGGAGCCACCTTAGAATGATCCGACCCCCCTCCGGCGAAAAATTATATGATTTATACATGGTTAAAATAATTTTTTAAGTATATATAGTAGATGTCGAACCTCCTTCGGTTACTTTGTATGTCTATTTTTTTAGATTTTGAACCCCCTTATTAAAAATCTTGACTCCGCCACTGATCATATACCATGCCCTCCCCATATTGTGGGACCACTCAATGAATATATATTGTCCCAAATCTCAATCGAATGAACGTTGACGCAATAATTGGATTCAATTTACACCTAATAATATTGATTTTATTCTAAGAATATGTCATCTAACAAATTAATGTTATATTTTGGAGGAATTTTCACAAATAACCACTATAATAAACTTAATTATGCTTTATAGCTATAGTTTGCATATTTACGGGTTGTAGCTATAGTTTAAGCTGTCTCATTTGTATAATTCGCGGGTACATTTGTATAATTTAGTTATTTTTGTATAAACCCGAAATAACGAATGTATACCATTACAAACATCATAAGTGCAAATAGTTATACAAATTATATTATACAAATTCTGAATTATACAAAAGTTATACAAATTATATTATACAAATTCTGAATTATACAAATGCGCGAATTATACAAAATTAAAAAGCTGACCTGTGTAATTATAGCTAAAAGTAAGCCGCAAATTGTAATTAAGGTAAACTATAGTTATATTAAGTAATTAACTAATATATGCTTCCTTATACACATAATTTTCCCTATATTTTAATCTTTTTAGTCATCTTATTGAATTATAAATCCAAAAAAATAGGAGGAAAACAAATTCCCTATTTTTAAAGTAAATCAAAATCTCCTCTTGATACTCGTTTAAGTACGCTTTTCATCATTTCAATTTATATGACACTTTTCGTTTTTTGAAATTTAAATTATTTATATTTTAATTAATATTTTAAAATATATTTATTTATCATATCGATTGAGAAGAATTATATTTTCTAATATATTTTTCTTTAATAGCTTTTGAATATTTATGTTTTAATATTTAAAATAAATATTACTACTATTTTTTAAACTTTCAAGTCCAAGGCTTCAAAAGGAAATTACACGTTTAAAGGCATATGAGCTGTACTTGGATATTGGAATCATCAAATCTTATTATTATAATAAATTCTAAATGTCAAATGATTAAATCCAAATAAAAAACAAAAAAAGAAGAAGATAATTATTCCAAAAATCTCTATCATGAAACAAGTATAAAAATCAAATTCTGACTTTCTTGAGTATGACAGGCAATAATTTTTAACAATAAAATCTTCTCTTGCTTTCATTTTTGTTTTTAATTTCTCACGAATTCAATTATTTATAATATAATTTTGGTTGATCAATATTATAATTTAGCTATAAAAAGAAAAGGAGTTTAAAGCACGATGAATTTGGAAATTTCAGAGATTCTTAATTGAATTCTTTTCTTAAAAATGATCTTTGAAATATCACCATTCATAATTTGAGGCGAGATGTGGAGATTAATTATGAATTTAGTTTCATCCAGTAGTTATAGCTTAAATAACACACATGTGCTTATATATGTAGAGAGAAATTTACAAAATAAGTATAAGTTATATACTTTCTTAGTAAATCAAAGGGATAGTTCTAAAATTTTGAGTTCAAAGTCATAATTCAAAATTTTAGATTATCATAGCGAAATATTTCTTTTTTTCTTTCATATCTAGAGCAAATGGGTTATTTGTGAGGAAAAACAGAAAGATGAATGAAGTAAATTGTTCGTATGAAACACGGTACTTTGAATCATAGACTGATGTTGTTGTGAAATGAAACTTTGGAACAAAATTATGCTTCTTGCTTGGCCTTGATGACGGAACATTCATTTTTGGGAAGAAAATGGCTCCTTTTGCGGTAGATCCGTAGAAAGCTGAACTTTCTCCATAGCTCAAATATAATGATGCAATTATTAGGGATGTGCTCTACCACTGAGCTCATACCCATCGTGCGAGCCTTCCACTGGGGCCGCCACAATTTAGTCATTAAAGAATTTTGAGAAATTAAGTCATTGGCATTTGCCATGTGCGTCTTTCAATCTGGACGATGACATATTTCTAGTTCCCCAATCTCAGTTTAGACTTTTCCGTGTAAGGAGTTTAATTCTAAATTTGAAATTTTTGACAAATCATCTGTGATCGAACAATTGTGTAAATATACCCCACGATATACTTTCATCATGCACAACACAATGTCTCCTTATAACATGTAGGGGTGTGTATCGGTCAGTTCGATTCGGTTTTAAGTATTATCAGTTTGATTTATTGGTTTTCGATTTTTAAATATGCTAAATCGATAACCAAACCAATAAGATATTTATTATCGGTTTTTGGTCTTTAACGATTGCGATTTTTGGTTTAATCAATAAGAAAATGCTTCCAAAATAAATTATGAATTTTCCAACAACTACGCAAAATAAAAAAAACGAGAAATCAAATTACTCATTGAGTGCAAAAATTCTGCTTAGTGTAGTAAAAGTACAGCAAATACTCACAATCCTAACTCTAGCCATTGCCTAACACTTAGTCGTCGGGGTTCTTAGTTCTTTAGGTTTTGACGTTGTGAGCTTAAAGACTAAAATAATACTAAAATCTAAAGGGCAAATGCAGAAAGCAAAGTTAAGCAATGTTAATTGTGTAGGGTCCTTATTATCTAATATAGTGATTATATTAATATTTTTTGTTTGATATTTATGTATGACTAAAAATTAAAATAGTATATTATTATATATTCTTAATGGGTTATCGGTTAACCCAATACCCCAATATTAAGAAACCAATATCGAACCGATTATCCAATAATTTTTTTTTATAAAATCTTAAATAACCATTAACCCAATAACAATAAACCAATAACACTTTTTTCGATTCGATTTATTGGTCGGTTCGATTTTTCACACCCCTAATAACATGGGATTGGGATGTCGAAATTTCAAGATTCTCATCACTCTGTTTTCCCATTTCTTCCCCTGTTTCATCAGCATCTTCTTGTTGAGCTCAGTAGAATCATCATCTTGAATGAAGGGTTGATTTCAATTTGAATCCATTATGCTTCTTTCAGTTGAAGCAAACGACGAATTTGGATTTGAATTTGAATTTGAATTTGATCTGATCGTCCTTCTTTTTCTTCTTGTCGTTGTTGTTGTTCTTTGTTCTGCTACTTTTGGCTGTTTTCTTCTTCTAAATCATCAGCATTGTTATCATGAAGGGGTAAATGATCATCAGGAGAATCGATTGAATAAGACGGGCGATTTTACTGCTTAAGATGCAAGAAATGAGATTAAAATGGTTTAAACATGTGATGAGGAGATACACGATTACCCAAATGCAGAAATATGAGAGGTTGGTTATAGATCAAATTTGAGCACAAAAATGGTAAATTAACACAATAATCATATAAAACAAATTTATTTGTTCTAATTATATATTTCTTTCTTTCATGAGTTTCATATAATCATATAAAGTTACTTTACATTCTGAATCCGTCTATAATTACTAACGCTTCACTTCCTCATGTTTCATACATGATATTACCATACATTACAAACAATACCTACAAGAAATTAAACTACAACAAAATATATCATAATTACCAAATAATGAACTTGACCTGTACAAATTGTTGCATGACAATTTTCCCCATGAAGAAATTGACTCGTAAAAATAAAGATCATTTTCTTGATCGTCATAAAAGATCATTTTATTGTATTTGTACGAAACTTCGAGAAAAATCACATACATCATCTTGTTACGATGGATCAAACCACAACTGCAACCACTACTATATTCCCGCGATATATGGTGACGCCACTCTAGTGGGGCCACCACTACTGGGTTGGTTAGGGTTCGAATCTGAAAAAAGGCTTTGATTGTCTGGCTTCTTGCCTATGCAAAACAAAAGAGATATTGATATTGATATCAAAAGAAGCAAAGTAACAATTAAATATAATATTATACGAACATCCATTTTTCTATAGCTCTTACAATAATTATCAACTTTAAATTGTCTCTAAACTTCCTTTGTTTTATAGCTAATTAGTTAGTTTATATCATTTTCTACTTTAATTTTTTCAATTTTTTTTTGGCATTTGAAGAATTCATGTTGAATAAGTCATAAAATGTCAACGACTTGCTACTTGACTTTTGAGTTATTGAAGGGTTAATTTCACAAATGGACGTTCATATATAACAAACTCATGAGATATTCAGAGACAAAACTAAAATTTTGAGGTTATAAGTTCTGGATTTTAAAAAAGACAGTACATTGGATTGTGAGTAAATTATTTAACACAAATACAAAGTTTAAGTCAAAATTATTGAATTCTATCGAATTTGTAAACATAAATATATCTCAGACAATGTGTGCTTCGTAATGAAAGCATACTTGTTATTTTTAATATTTATATTGACAACAACGCATCGAACAAATTTCCGACTACATTTGCAACACTTGCAAAATTAAATGTCTTCATTTCCCTTTCTCCTTGCTGGATATATATATATATTGAATCATTCCAGCAACACAGCAAGGAAGAAAAATATAGTATATAGTCAAAATAATTTTATATTGATGCGATACACACGTGTAATACATGTACACTAAACTAATAGATCTATAAGGCCCAAAGCAACCCAATTATTATATATTGATAGCAAGCACTGACAAATATTTTATCAAAAAATAACTCATAAAAATCATTGCACATCCTTTCAAATAAATCCCATTGACCAATATACGTAAAATCAGGGGCGGCTCAACGTAATCGAAGGCCTAAAGCGAATTTCCATTTGAAGGCCTAAAATCTAAACCAACTTCATATGAGTTTATTTAAAATTTATGTTTCTTACACTTTTCAAATGTAAATTATTACTTAGTATTTTTTTCAAATATGATTTTATCAATTCAACATTGAATTTTTTTATTTCACTAAGACAATCATTATATGAATTATAACATAATATAAGTAATAAGTTGACAAATTTTAAATAAAGATAAGAGTTAGAACATAATGGGGTCAAAGCTAATAAAGTAATATAATTTTTTTAAATACTTTTTATTATAAATAATCATTTTTTTATAATAAAAAAATTAACACATACATTATTCTTGATAAAATTTGAGGCCTCCTAAAATTGGGGGCCTAAGGCACATACCTTAATTATCAAAGCATAGAGCCGGCACTGCGTAAAATGAATTATAAGAAGTAACTCCTATAACAAATAATGTCTCATATGTCAAGCTTAAATAGCTCAAAATGAATAGTAAAAATTCATATAATCAACTTAAAGGAATATTATGTCTAAAAAAATAAATTAAATGAATTAACTATGATAAATTCTATAAAAAATATTAGTAAAATTTATCGTCTCCATTCAAATTTGGCTTTAGATGACTAATCGATTTGAGTCACATGCTCTAATCAAATGATAAAAAGGTAAGAGATCTTAATTACTCGAAAAACTTATGATAATAAATATTTTAACAAGTGATAGATTTTACTAATAATTTTTCTTTTATCTTATAAATGAAACAATATTTAGTATGGATGTGCATAATGGTTATAAATATCATATTTATTATTGTCGCTAAATATAATATAGAGACAATATTATATTATTACCACTAAATAGTTAGCACAAAATCTTTTATTTGTTATTATATTGATAACAATAGTGATAACAATACTGATACTTACTCGAGAGTTGTCCAGTCTCCCTTTTTGCTCAATATTTTAACCTTCACTTTTGCATTCTTCATTTATGTATCTCAGTACTTTTTGTTAGAGTAAAATCGAATTTTTAACTACGCACTTTCAATCGCTTTTAAAATGTGTAATTGAAAATCTAGCTTTTAGTCTGAGGGGTACTAGTTATGCCTCCTTTTTTATCTGACATCTGCGAGTTCAACAAAACTCATTATTTTAGTTATATATATATATATAATTCACAAATACAAAAAATAAATGAAATATATATACATGATAAATTACAATCATTTTGAGTTCATTCAATACTTTACATTCTGATTTTTTCTCTAATTACTGGTAGTACAAACACTTCATCACAAACAATAACAATTATACTAACGGTATAATATATAAATGTGTCATTCAACTTGGATCAACTGTTATTTATGTCTTTCAATTTTGGGTGTACACAAGCAAACACTTAAATTATCCAAAAGTTAAATAAGTAGACACACAAGTCATATGTGGCATAATACACGTAGAATGCCATGTAGGACGCAAAACTGCCACGTAGAACGCCACATATGACACGTGAGTCTACTCGTACAACTTTTGAATAGTTTAAGTGCCTACTTGGGCACACCTAAAATTGAAGGGAGTAGATGCTAATTAAGGCAGAGTTAAAAGACACAGTTACAATACAACAAATGCATGACAATCACTCAATAGAGAAAAACATATACACACCATTCACCACGCCATCTTGTTATGGCTTCGGATCGATCACACGTTCATGTAGATCGACCACTGTTATATTCCTGCCACATATGGTGGTGCCGATGGGACACCACCATTAGCTGGTGGTGCCAATACGGCACCACCATCATTGGCTTGGTTAGTAGAGTTTGGAAAAAGGCTCTGGTTGTCTGGCTTGTCCCCAAGATAGAAGCAAATTGATATTCCTATCGATACCAAAAGTAGAAGAGTAATAACAGAATATAGTATTGTTTTTCCATCCATTATATAGTCTATACCCCTTAAATTACCTATCTAATTCATTCTATATATACATGAGTTAGGCTGAACCCTTCTTTTATCCCCCCCCCCCCTCCCCATTTTTCATGACGAATTAATTCATGTTAACTTCTCTCTTCGTTATAATTTGTTTGTTCTGTTTTGACTTGACACAAAACTTAAGAAAGTAAAGATGATTTTCGTGATCTTAAATTAAAATTATGTCAAATGTACCACAATATTTTTTAGAGCTTGTTTGGATTGAATTTTGTCTTAAAAACAAGTGCTTATAAACACTTTTTATTTTATTTTACCCAAACAGTACTATAAAATGGTTTAAACGTTATTTTGTCTTAAAAGCACCTAGAATAAGTATTTCCACTCAGACTAGGTTGGATCCTAGCTAGCATAGATAAATGCTATCCGACTTGAATGATTGAATTTTTCGTTTAGAGCTTCATACCCAGGTACGGAATATCCACTTACAAACTAATCCGAGTTTGAATTAGGGAACGGGCGATCTAAGTAAGGAAGTAGCTCCAGGTTGGTTGTTCTTTGACCCAGTTCAGTGAGATCGGGACATAACTCTTTGAAACAGATGTTTAAGGAAGTTTCTAAATGCTTACTCGAAAGAGTAAGGAGAAGAGCTGCTTTAATCAAGCGGAATCAAAGCTCTTGGGTAAGAAGGCAGGAAGAAGTTCACATCAAGATTGAAGAAGCGGGTTTGATATAATCAGGGTCACTTTTAATCTTGTGGTCTTAAAATATGTGTAAAAAATCGAAATCAAAGAATTGTCATAAAATAAGACAAATAAATTAAACGGAGAGAATAAAACAAAGAATGTCAACTGCTTGCTAGGTGACTCGTCAGTTTATGAAAAAGAATTAATTTACTTTGTCATCCAACTTTCTAGGTATAGCGCTAAACTCATAAAATAAATTTTCGTACGAATTCATAGTACATCAACAACATAGGAGCAATTTATTAATTTAATTAATAAAAGTGTTATTTTATACTACTTGAATTTTAATTGAATTACTTAATCTATAACTTGTCCTATTTTAATTTAATTAATTAAATCAAATACCTTATACTATTTGAAATTTAAATTTCAAAATTTGTAGGTTTTAAGTGACTTTTTCATAAAAAGGGAAAGGGAAAAAAATATAAATTCTGGTTAATTATGACAGAAAAACAAATTTCTGACTTTATCTGCAAACACTTCCAAAATTAAATATCTTCATTTCCCTTTCTCGTTGATGTAGAAATATATTTTGAATCATTCCAGAGGAAGAGGAAGAAAAGTATAGTCAAAACAATTTAAAACCTTATGAGTCCATATGTATATGAACTTGAAACATTCCAATAATATAAATTAGTAACTAATTTTAATATGTAAAATAAATTATCCCTCCGTTTCACAAAGAGTGACCTAGTTTGACTTGACACGAAGTTTTAGAAAATAAAGAAGACTTTTGAATCTTGTGGTCCTAAATTAAAGTAATGTCAAATGTACTAAATTGTCCTTCACTCTTGTGGCTTTAAACATGCCACGTGGAAAGCTGAAATTAAAATGTTACAAAAAAAGGAAAGAGGTCATTCTTTTTGAAACAGACTAAAAAGGAAAGGAGGTCATTCTTTTTTAACGGAGGGAGTAATTAATATTGTTTGTCATGTGGATAGTCATTTAAGATTATTTAATGTATTATGTATATAGTTGGGCTCCAATGCGGTTATCGATCACTGATAATTTAAAAAAAATAAAAAAAATTAAAGAGTTGATTCGTGCTCAACTCGGCTCAAACAAGATTAAACTTGAGTTCAGATCGACTTGACTCGACCTTATTCACTTATGCTAAAATATTCGGGATGTCTCTAAATGAAGAGTTAATACAAGACATAATACATAAATAAACATTTTAACTTGTCCTCAGTTGAACAATTTAATTTTGTGGATACACTGTCACGCTCCGAGCCTACACCCTGAGCGGGACTGGCACTCGAAGACCATTGCTGGTCCCAAGCGAACCCTTGGCCTGACTTACTAACTCAGCGGAATACTTAACTCATCACATAAACATTTATGAAGAAACTCTAATGTTATAAAGGAACATTCAACTGGCCATTTAGGCAAACTCAAGTCTTTATTATAAGAAATGAAAAGTAAAGACAACTGAAATAACTAACTGTCTGTCTATGAAGCCTCTAAAACAACCGAGATGGATGTTGGGACAAACCCCACAACATCCTAATGGACTAAACTAGAAAACAATGAAAATAGATCCTCCGGAATGTAAAGAGGCTCACCGACTGACTCTGAACTGCTCACTGGATCAACGGTGCGCTGGAATGCCGATCCTAGTTACATGTGCCTGCATCATAAGATGATGCAGGCCAACTGGTATCAGTACATTGAATGTACAAGTATGCGAGTTGGAAAGCTAAAACAACATAGGCTTGAAAAGGAATCTGAAAGAAACTGAAGAACTTACCTAGCTAAACTCAACTCAACATAACTAAACTCATTTTAATATAAATCAATTTAAAATAAGTGTAATATAAAAAAAAATTGTTTAAAAACATGATGTCAACTTTGTGTGTATGCAAAGATACATATAACTCTGAGATGCATGTAAAAATACAATAAACTAATGTATATAAAAATACAATAACTTATGTGGGAGTTTCTCTAACCGACAATCATCACATAAGAGCTATAGTGATGAAACATCGATCTACCTCACGCTGCCAGCGCATCCTATACCCGGCCAAAGGTATAGGACCTGAACTACTAAGTAGATCCACTAGTCTATTGTGAAAAGGGTTCATCTAAAAAGTATGACCGTTTTCTACCCATGGTGGCTACATGGTTTTATGGAGACGTGAGTTATCTGAACTCATGCTCGCCCCCAATTCGGTGCTCAATACTACTCCCAAAATATACTAGCTCTTTATGTTTTAAAAACATACTTATTTCTGTGATTTGAGATTAGTGCTCAAAAACTTAGCTCAAAGGCTATCTTGGAAATCTCAGTTTCCGTTCTTTACTTCATTTAGAAAGCTATTACTTCTTTCTGAAAACTAGCCTGAAGGCTCTTTGGAAATCTCAGTTTCCATTCTTATTAAAATGTGAATACATTTTTAAATCTCTTTGGGAATACATAGTCCCCATATACTTCTTTGAAGAAAAAAACTTCAACTTTACTTCTTTACTGAACTCAAAACTTAAGTCTTAAAACAAAGTTAAAAGTATTTGCAAAAGACTTCTTGAAAAGACTCTAAGAACTTCCTAGACTTGGCTTTTGACTTTTCTTGAATTTGAATTTATGGATTCAAGGTTATGATTCATATTTATGGATGATTTGTAGGTGTTTAGAAGTCATTTAGAGTAGTTAAGATCAATGGAAAGTGTTGATACACTTTAAAAGGACTTAAACGGATTGAATGATGAAAATAGGGTGAAAAACGCCTATTCGGGCGCGTCCTTGGCGCGCTGCACTAGGCCCCAACTTACTGGGGCTCGTTTTGGGCGCACTGCAGGCGCGCCGCCCAGTGGCGGAGGGAGGATTTTCATCAAGGGGGTTCAAAAAAAAAATTAATCACATAAATAATAGTGCGCATACATATATCTAAAAACTTAAATAGATCATTACAATTGTACTCTACGAGATTTCATATCTTGAAATGTCTTAATAATAGCATCATTAGCAATACTATCAAATACATCTTTTTCTACAAAAGGCACCAAACAACCACTAAAAAAATCATCACTCATTTGACTTTGCAAGTCATTCTTAATAAACTTCATTGCCGAGAAAGCTCTTTCAACGGATGCAGTGGCAACTGGTAGAAGTAGAGCAAGTTTCACTAAGTGGAACACCAAAGGATAATTTGAATGTTTTTTTGTTTGGACTAATCTTTTGGAAAGATCACAAAGTTCATTTAGATCAGAGAACCTTTCATCAACATCACGAACATCAACAATGTAACTTGCAAGTTGATTCTCAAGAGTATCCATATTAAATTCATCAAAATCATCTGGATATAATTCAGCCATCCTCATTATTTTTTTGCTGTCAAAACTTGAAAATGAGTTAATTGGATTCAAACAAGCAATTCCATGGAGCAAATCAGTAGATACCTCATTAAAACGATCATTAAGCTCTTTAAGTTGCCAATTAATAATATTGCAAAACACTTCAACACGGTAATGATGTAAGACTGTATAGTGAGCAAGTTTTCGCCGTGATCTTAAAGAGCTAACATATGGCTCCTCAAAGTTAGGTATCAAAATTTCATGTTTGGTACAAAATATAGATACCTTAGCAATA
>JAJOOS010080149.1:0-79044 GCA_029582725.1 Solanum chiquidenum | reverse complement strand
TTTAGAAGCTCACTAATTAATCATATAAATTCATCTTATTTAATTATTAGTCAAGCTTTGATCAATTTGGCTGAGCACTCAACTTCAATTGGCTATTAGTGGCAATTTTGGCCAATTTCCTCGACCCCTTTAACCCATTTCTTTTTTTTCCAGCCTTTCTTTGGGCCCAACTTCATAACATCCAGCCAAGCCCACTCCTATTTCCTATCAGCAACCCATCCCAACATCAATACAATACCAAATACCCAACATTACAATACCAAAACAAGACCTATCCCCTGTACGGTGTCTTCAGCTTCAACGTCCCTCTCCACTGTGCGATTTCAACAGTCCGTTTCCAGCCATCAAGCACGCGTTTTCGTCCTTGCCAACGTGAGATCGCTCCACGTGGTATCTCAAGGACATTAGAGTCGATTTGAGCGTCGATTCGGCCTTTCCCCTTTCGGAATAGGGCAAAAATTTTAGAAAAAGCATGCCTCCCTTCAATGGTGAAAGGTTTTGAAATTTAAATTTCGAATGGAGTCAATTCTCATCTGGATTCCATCCGATTCCCACCAAAATATGCCCTAATAATCCCCTATATATATTTTCTTCTTAGTCACTGTTTAGGGAGGCGGAAAAAAAAAAGTTGGAAATTTAGAGTCAAAAGGCGTTAGATTTTTTTAGTAAACAAAAAATTTTATTCAAGAGATCTGAGCGATTCTTTGGTAGAGATTTTCGGCCCCTTTTTATTAACATATAGGCAGAAATTGATAAAAAGAAAGGGATTCACAGTTACAAAGAGCATACCAAAAATACACATTAAATCTATTTCTCCTTATCGTTTTCTTGTGGGTGGTTTGAAACTTGCCGAAATCCTTGGAGTTTTTCGGAGTTGTTGGTGGAAGTTTATTGTCTCTAAGCTCGTGCTCGCCCCGTCCTCGGTCGCTGCCCGAAAAAAAGGTGATATTTCCCACTTTTCTATTTCATATTCAAATATGTTATTCATAGTTAAGATGGTTTGGATATCATTTTTTATTTTTTTTTTATCTCGCATTTTGTATAATTTCTGCAAAATGATTGAATATGGTTTCTGATAAGTTGTTTATAATCACTAGTTGACCCGTTTGAGGTTCTGAATGCATAGATTATTGTGTATCTCAACTTGTATTTAAGTCTTCGCTTCTTGTCGTAATCTGATTTTGAATTGGTTCTTAGCTTGCCTTGTCTGAAACATGACCTGCTCATGACTTAGATTAGTCACAAATCATAATATGTCTTTAATCATGCCTATTAAGTCTCATACTTGTTTGAAGTTCAATCTACCTATTTGTTTGCTCGGTTTTCCTCCATATTCGTATTACTATGTCTATTCCATTTGCAATTCATTCTGAAGCATGATCTCCTGTAAATGTTCCTTACTTGAATGTATTTTGGTTGATTCTCCCATCTGCGTGATTTTTGGAGCAAAAGATAATAATCGGGCATTTAAATTTTAAACTTATACATGTGTTTTGTTTATGTGTTAGTATGAGTATCAAGTTTACTGCAGGTCTGGCAGCCTTCTTGTTCCTTTTATTTATGTATTTGCTTGCTTTAATTGCTTATTGTTAAAAGAGTTTTGCTAGTATGGTGTTATCTATCGTCATGTTGGACATTAAATGACGACTAATTTGTGGGTGAATGTGAGAGTTGACTTCCCTTTTTTTTGTTAAATCTATTTGAAAATAGTAGCTCACGCATAAGCAACTCTAATAATTTTGCACATTCCTTGTGAGTTCACTGTTCCTTTTTTTTTTTTTTCTCTCAAATCTTATTAATGGACCAAACTAATTTTGTTGGATATACTTTAATTTGGAAGTTGCTGTGGTGATTCATTTTAGACATATTACTATCCTATATTTATTTTAGGTGCTAACTTTATCTTCTTTTTGTATCATGTGAATTCGTGTGGAGTCCAATTCGGACTCTTTTTCATCATCTCCCTGCATTTTCGAATATTGAGTCGGCCTTTGGTGTTCGAGGATAAAAGGGGAGCTAATGCAAGCCTCCAAAAGTTCTAAAACGAGCTGTATACCTGCTGTATACAGCAGTATACACTGCTATACAGCAATTGTAACGTGATATACAGGCCAAAAGACAGCATATACGGGTTTAAAAATGGAAATACAGGTTGCAGGGGTCAAAATGGATTGTATACATTTGGTATATGGTTCAAAATACAGGAAATGAGGCTGATATACGAGTCGTATGCACTGATATACGACATCCGTATACAAAAACGGGAACTGGTTTAAAATCAGCAGCTATGGCCCAAATTTGATTACTTTCTTTCCTTCTCTTATTTATTTTATTGTATTTGACTAACACTTCATTTATCTTATGGTTCAATTTAATTAAATTCCCCAAGATCATGTCATTTCATTTTTTCAAATTAAAGTATTTCATTAATTAGCTTGGTTTTTTTTTTTTTTTTTTTTATTTTAATATTATTCTTGTCACCTAAGTCGCTCCCCCTTAAGAAAATTCCCCTTTAACTTTATCCCTCTTAAGATAATTATAAAGTAATAATAAATTTAAAATAAAATGTGTGTGTATATATATATATATATATACATCTATATATGTGCCTATATATAAATAAATAATAATGATAATAACAAAAAATGAATTTCTTTTACTTAATTAAACTTTCAAAAATAGTCAAAATCATGAGTTCCTTACTTAGTTAAATTTTAAAAATAATTAGTTAAAATAAATAAATTCTTTTACTTAAAGTTAAAATTTCAAAATTAGTCAAAAATTATTTTGGTTAAATCGCCGGTCAACCGCAAGTTAGCGGACATTCCGAGGGCCTAATACCTTCTCAGAATGTACATTGAACTTTGAACCCTTTCATTTTTAATTGATTTTATCTGTTTAAATCTTTTGAAAACCTTGTAGTTTTTTTCTTGATTTTTATTAAAAAATTAAGTGGCGACTCTGTTCTTTTGGAAATTCGATTTCTCTTAAATCATAAGTTTAATCGATTTTTCGAAAACTAAGTCATTTTCCTTGTATATTATATTTTTAAATAAAACAATATGAATTCACCTTCAATGTGTACTGACACATCTGTTGTGAAAAGAAGTAGCCAAAGTCAATCTACTGGAAGAGGAAGAGGAAGAGGAAGAGGAAGGGGAAGGGGATATTTTGCAACAAATGCTACTGGAAGAGGAAGGGGAAGAGACAATGATCAACCAACAAATAATGGACGCACTCAACCAACAACAAGAACTAAAAAGCCAAAGCAATCCACTGGTTTTGGAATTTACACAGATATTCAAAGTGGAAGAACAGTCTTGAATGTAAGTTATCGAGAGAATCTTTATTCAATTAATACAATAGTCATTATAATTCTTTTGCTTAAAAGTTGTAAATGAAATTCTTAATTTATACTAATTAAAGTGAGTGATTTGCCACTTTACAGCCTGGTATAACTACATCTGAGAGAGTGATATCACCTGGAACTTTTAAAGATGCATCACCAACAAATATAGAACTTGGATTTAAACCTTATGGTCTCAAATGGAAAGGCAAAAATGCATGGTCAACTTCCCAGCTTCAACAGTTGAGAACAAGAAGGAACTTGGAGTCTTCTACTCAACCAAGCCCATCTTCATTATTTCAAGGAAATGGAAACAATATGTAGTGTATATTTTGCAAATCTAATGGTTGTCACTCTTATTTTGTGGAGCTATTTAGAGCTAACTTGAACTTCAAATAGCTCATTCATATTTTGGTGTAACTATTTAGAGCTAACTTGAACTTCAAATCTCACTCTTATTTTGATGTAACTGTTTAAAGCTAATTTGAATTTTTTGAATTCACTCTTATTTTGGTATTTTGGCAAATAGAATGGCTGAACTTATTGGTATTTGATTGTTTTATTATGTGCAACTTTAAGTGAATTCGTGTAGCCTTTCTTAACTAATTTTCAGTGTTAGCTCAGAATTTTTTGCTGAACTTATAATGTCTAGTGGTGTTAAAATTGTTCTGGAATTTTGAATTCAATTGGGATTCATTTTAGGTGCGGTTAGCTAGTGTTTTTTATGGCAATACTTGTGATGTTTGATTGAAGAATGAGCTTTTTAAAGTAGTTTTGTGCTGCAGTGATCTTTACAAACTAAGTTATTAATTGATGTGGTGGAAATGTATGTTGTAGCAGCTTAGGCGTGTGTTTATGAAAAAAAGAATTCGACACCTTCTTCTATCACATAGAAAAATCAGTTTCGTTTGTTTAATAATAGGACATAAAATTCTACATAATCGTACACTTAAACCTAGCTTATTTCACAAATGAAATGTCACCACCATTCAAATTCTACCCATTTAAAGTATTTGCATCCATAATGCAATAAGTAAGAAAATAAAATAAAATAGATAGAAAATAAGAAAGAAGAAGAGATAGAGGAAATAAATAGGTAAAATTCCAAATATTAAGGCTAATGGGATCATCACGCGCCTGTTAAAGGTGAGATGACAACCATATGCCAAGTCATCATTTTGTGTTAAAATGGAACAAAAAAAATGGAGTTGAAGGGTTAAAATGGAACAAGGTTGAGTTGAAGTGTTAAAATGAAATTTAAGGGCAAGTTTAAGGGGTTGTACATGTGTTTGGCCTTTTTCCAATACCCGTGCATTCTTCAGAAAAAACCTTAGTAGTTCTATCTCGTTTTCTTCATCTTTGAAACCAATCAACTTAATCGACTTTAGATGAGAGTCCAAGCACACAATGCTTTCTTCAGGATCATTCAGCTGCCAACAATGACGGATCTAAGATTTTCATTAAGGGAGTTCGAAAAATAAGAATGTTGTGTTTGAGATCTGAAAATTGCAACCCCAAGGTAACTTTTGAACTTCCTAAATCACTGAGTCAGTCTCTAGTCTTGTGTTTAGGGGACTCAAAATCTATATATATATATATATATATATATATATATATATATATAAGTAGTAAAGAATTACCTTATATGTACAGTGTAATATTTTACCAAGGGGGGTCGGGTGGAAAACCTCATACCCCTGGCCTTGATCTTTTCATACTGGCCAATAGTCACACCATTCATAATACATTAGAGAATTCTCTCTCCATTCTCCATCCTAGCAGACAGTTGAGAGTCAGAAGAGAAACCAATTTCTCGAGTACACTAAACACTTATAATGAAACAACAATAAATCAGAATAAGCAATTACTCCAACATAAGTAACAATTTTATCCATTACAAGTGAAAATGCCAAACAGGATTCACTTTCAAGTGTCACTGATTCATCAAAAATCCCAGTGATCTGTTCGTATTGCAGAATGCAAAGTATGATACGTAAAATTCAAACCAAGCCATCCATCCAATCAACATGTTATTCATCTTAGGCTTTCATCACATCACTTCACAGTTCAAATCTATTTCTACCATTAAGTTCCATACACCAAACATGATTAAATTCAATGGCATGAGTATGCAGGTGATGCTTTCCAACTTCCAAAGTGAATTGTAATAGTTAAAACTGATGAACAGTCAGATCCTATCCCTTTCATTGTGACATGTTTCAACATTTTGGAGAGTCGAATCTTGGATATAGGTTTATAGTTTAGCATTATTACAAAAAATTTCTTTAGCAAATTTAGTGAGTCCAATTTTCAAGCGTAATTTCACCACCTTCTGATTTTGAAAGAATCTTTTCATGTAAATCAACTTTGAAAAGTTATCTACCAACTACCATATAAAAGAAGTGTAATTTGTACACAAAAAGATGAAGAGCTTTACCTCATCGCACCACAATTTTAGAACCTCCAGATTAGGCGAATACTTGAGCAATTGTATCATATATAACTTGCATATGATCTTCATCAACTCCCAATTTCAGTTTTAAGGACTTCATCTTATTAAAGCATATGGGAGAGAGTCTTACTTCGTACAGACCCTAGAACACCATAAGAAAAAACAAAAAATGAGAAAAATTAGACAATCTATGTGCTTATTACATTGTTTATGTTTTAACACTTGTATTCTTATTCCAAAGAAAACTTTACCGTAAGGGAAACCTTGCATAGTTTCAGAACTGATATAGAAGGGACTTCCTTGATCATCTTATGCACAAGAATTCTAGTTTTCTCAAATGAGAAACCAAAATCATCAATCCTTAAAATTGATGTCAACATATTCTATTGAAAAGAGATTCTTGATTACTATATCCTTTGGAATCTGACATTTAGACTTTAAGAATTTGAGAGCCGGACAAGAAATTTTGATTTCACAATTGTCATAAAAATCGCCCTGAAGAAAAGTGATGTATAAAAGAGATGCTGAATCAATATACAGCAGCTTCATGTGTTCTAAATTGCAATAGAATAATTCCAAATTTTCAAGGAGTTCACATCAAAGCGGAAGTAGGGGATGGTAGTGCATATGTATTTCCATCTTTTGGACAATACAGTCATATGAATCACATCACAAATACAGAGATTTGAAAGAATGTTGTGAAGTATATCAACGGGCAATGAGCTTATCCTATCAATCCCATTACTGGAAATCATTGTTGATGTTTCCATTCTATCTTCCGATTTAGATGCAGAAAAGGTATCCAAATACCAAAATTGTCTATGAGCAGATGCAGAGAGAGAGAGAGGAGAGAATGACGGATAGAGTCTTTCCTGTTTATACCATAAGAAATGACCAAAATAAATATCAATTTAGGAACCAAAATAAATCACCCGTTTTTGGTTGAGCCTTCAATGTTGGAGTTGAATTGGACAGAAGAACGTTCAATTGAGAGTTTTTGAAAAGTGAAAATTTTATAAATGTGTTGTAAAACTTAAGAACAAAATAACAATATAAAGATGAAGACTAAAAGAATATAAGACAAGAGGAACAATATAAGATAATTTTCTTTCTTTCAAGTGTTCACCAAATCTTCAAGTGTATACAATATGAACTTTTATGCCTCTATTTATAGTATAACATAGAGGCATACAAAAGGTTAGTCATAAACATGATATTAACATGAATATAATGAAAGAGGTTATGGAAGTGAAAAAGTTACATGAATAATGGTTATAAAGTTGGAGGTTATGGAGGTTATATATGATTATCTTCATAAAGGAGGAAAGTAATGAAGATAATGGGTGAGAGTAACTTCTTGGAGTAATGAACATCCACATTATAATATTTTATAACACTCCCCCTTGGATGTCCATAGATAATATGCCTCGTTAAAACCTTACTAGGAAAAAACCCTGTGGGGAAAAATCCTAGTGAAGGAAAAAGAGTACACATATTTTTTAATACGCTTTGAATGTTGTCTCGTTAAAAACCTTACCAAGAAAACCCAATTGGGATAAAACCATGGTTAAGGAAAAGAGTACAATGCGTATTTTTCTCCCCCGATAAAAACTTTACTGGATATCTCGGAGATGATGCATTCCAATATTATATCACAACTTCTCAAATATTGATGTTGGCAATCCTTAGTGAATAAGTTTACAAGATTGTCACTTGAATGGATCTTTGAACGTCAATCTCACCATTTTGTTGAAGATCATGTGTGAAAAAGACTTTTGATGAAATATGTTTTGTATGATCTCCTTTGATTGTATCCTCCCTTCAATTGAGCTACTTATTATTTTCGTATATGGTGACTGGAATATCATTTTCAAAAGAAAATCACATATTTTATTAATATGATAGATTATGATTTCAACCAAACACACTCCCGACTTAATTCATAGACTAATATTATTTCTGCATGATTTGAAGAAATGGTTACTAATGTGATTCTTTGAATTTCCAAGGTATTGTTGTGTCTCTATATGTAAATAATAGTTCATTTGCGGTCGAGCTTTATGCAGATCAAATAAATATTCTGCATCTACATAATCAAATTATTTCTGACTCGAGGATTGATTATTTCAATTTTCTTGAAGCTCGTCTTTTCTTCTGAAAGAAAATCACACATCTTCTATGTGTTGAGTCACTTGCTTTGTTAGTTTCTTGTCATAACTTGAATGATAATATGACAATCCTTTCACATAACTTTCGTTATGTATATCAAATAATCTTCTAGCATTTGCATAACCAACAATCTGTAAGTGCACCAATTGCACTAATACATGACATTTTAAATTATTTTCATGAGATCGAAAAGATTCTTTCTCTTTGTTAAGTAGTCTCAAAATCATTGGGTACTCAATGAAATTGCTTTAAGACCTTTTAAATCCTTCAAGGAGTTTCATATAACCTTCATCGTCTAGTTAGACATAATAATCATTCATTATGCATATTCAAGTATTTCATCTATCGCTAGACTGAAACAAGTCTCATTTCATCCATCACTGGAGAATATATCTCCATTTAATAATGTCAAGATTTTTGCGAAAATTCTTTATGCCCCGAGGCACAAACCGCACTTTATATCTTACGATTATACTTTCGCACAATAATTCATTTGTACCACACTGACATTATATTTTGATCCATGAACTATATGATAAACAACATCATTTTTCTAAGTGAAACAAAATATACTTGAATAGTGTCAATCATTTATCTGTCCACACTATATGACATATTCAAATTTAAGATCCTCGTAACCATTTATAGCATTGAGTGCTACTTCATATCAAAGATACCGTCAACGGTCATTTTGATATCAATTCCAATACGACATAACTTATCGAGATCTCTTTATTTTTCATCATTTTCAGGTACCTGAACCTTTGCCAAGATTTTATGAAGTGTTATGTCATAGTGCTCTTTCAAAGCGCTTACCTCATTATCATGACCATTTTGATAATTTTCTCCTCTCCTTCCTCAAGGAGTTTTACGTTTGGAATCGATTGGTCTATCACGCTTCTGGCGTACCATAAACTTTGTCCTTCAAGGACTATTTATTGGAACATTTGCAGCTTAATTAAAATATTGGGTCAACAAATACATCTGTCAAATTATTTGCAACATCTTGCAAATGAATTATCTCTTGAACTTCAAGTTCACATTTTTTTAATGAGGATCCAGATAATTCACCCCACACATAATTTTCAGCTGCTAAACATATCTCCCCCTAATATTAGGAAATCTAACATTTACCCCCAACCTCATTTGGGAATCCATCTTTGTGCGTGGTGGAGCAGTAAAATCATATGTGCACAATTATTTGGTTCCTAACCCTGAACCAATTGTGATGGAAGAACCTTGTTGGTTTGATGCATACACGTTAAATAAACTCATCTCATACCAAAAATTTATTTGAGAGATTTGTTTTCATAATCAACGGTCTAGCTATAATTGGAGGCAAACAATTTCTGCTAAACCAACCAGTATTATCAACATATAATTTTATAGTTTGGAACTGTGCTCTTAATTTAAGAATTTGAGCAAACAACCTTACAAAAACCAATTTGTAAGTTGATACAAATGCACATGTGACCATACCATAGATGCATCTATTAAATCATAATAGTAAGCGGTTCACATGGCAGGTGAACGGGCCCATATTCACCTTTTTATATGTTCCAAATAATTTCAGGGGATACAATCCCAACCTTAGCTGATACAATGATCATTTTATCATGAGAACAAGCAGCACACGAGAATTCTTGAAAAATCTTTTATTTCTTCAACATATAACCACATGAATTATCAATTCTTTTGCTTCACATTTGAACTGAAATGGTCAACCGATTATGCCAACTGATATTTATTCTAGTAAACTTCTAGTTTACTTTTGCATGCGATTCCATCGTCATGCCTATATTTGTATACAACAAACAATAGAAAGGCGGGTAACCTTTTATGTAAATATTCATAACCCGCTTTGATTGTACGTAGTAATCTGAAGATATTTAATCTTTCAATAATTTACGGTCTCAATATAATATATTTTTTCAATTCCTCCGAAACTTAAAAATTTTCTTTTGAGACTTACTACAACCTCAATATTATGAACTATTTTCATTTCTGGATAGTAACAAATTAGTTCTTCCAAAACTCTGAATTAAGTTTGTGTACTGCTACAAATTTCACAACACCATTCTTATGGTGACCATCTTCTTCAAGGAGAAAATTATTATAATTGTCATGGTTAAAAGTATTACATGCAAGACTTATTTCTTGACAACCAATGACAAATTTGTGTTGCGACACAACAACATTTATTTTGGTCATGACCACAACCTTTATAAAAAAGAATTATTTCTTTCTTTTGTCCTCCAATAGTTCATAATAAAATATACTACAATATTTGTGTAGTACTCAAAGTATATGACCAAAATGATCATTTATGTCAAAATATATTTATTTTTTCATATCTCAAATCTCCCGTAGAGGTGAGATGTGACATTTATCCAACCATACATGAGCATGTCCTTATCCATATGAACACAAGTCACATTCTCTTCAAGAAATGAACCATAACCATTTGTACATGCTCCATAAGTTTTTATTAGAAACACATTGTCATGCTTTGGCATTATCAAATTTATGTGACTCACCTCAACATCACTTTAAGAGGTCAAATGTACCAATTCTACTACCACTCTGTATTCCTTTATTTTGATGGAGGATTTACAAAACTTTTCAAATTGGGTTGCATCAACAACAATGTGCCCAATATCTTTTCATACCACTTTGATGGCTAAAAATTACCTTCACATTTGAAGGACCATCTTAAGAAACAATGTGCCCAATAACCTTTCATACAACTTTGATGGACAAAATTGCCTTCACATTTGAAGGACCATCTTAAGAACCCATAATGTTCTTCCTTTTAATTACCACAATGATGACCATTAACATTTTACCACACCCATATTCATACATTCAACCACTTGTCATTTTTCAGACATATTATGCACTGCTACCACATTCACATAAGAGAATGGAGCAAATTAAATGGGCAAATTTCATGACTTTCAGTCAAAAGTATACAACTTTATGTTAGTCATCATCATATCATCACTGTAGTGCATTAGTACTTAAACCCAATGTCTTACCCATATAAAGACACCTTTGGTCATAAATCAATGGGACTTGAACCCAACTTCTAATTATCATGGTGCACCGAGACTTTACTCGATGTCTTACCCACTTGATACGGTGAAACTTGAATTTACCGTCTTACCCTCAATCAATGTCTTAATAAACCAAATGCATTACCAAAAAAATAAATATTGAATACCATAAATATAATCTGAATTTGACTTAAAATTGAGTAAAAATGAACAAAACTAATTAATTAGAACAACCTGTTGGAACCATATAAAAATCTCAAATTAAAATAAATTAAAACATTTAAATAGTCCCTCTCAACATTGTTATGAAGATTATCATAATTTACTAACCATTTTAAAATAACCACAAACTAGTTTTGTTAGTACAAATAATATATAGGATATGAAGTATACCATGCAACCGATAAGATAATTCATAAAAATCAAGAAATACCTACCATTGATTCTTGACGGAGAGTGAGCAACTCGTGCTGATAACGTGTTGTAAAACTTAAGAACAAAATAACAATATAAAGATGAAGACAAGAAGAATATAAGACAAGAGGAACAATATAAGATAATTTTCTTTCTTTCAAGTGTTCACCAAATCTTCAAATGTATACAATGTGAACCATTATGCCTCTATTTATAGTGTAACATAGAGGCATACAAAAGGTTAGTCATAAACATGACATTAACATGAATATAATGGAGGAGGTTATGAAAGTGAAATGTTACAAGACTAATGGTTATAAAGTTGGAGGTTATGGAGGTTATATATGGTTATCTTCATAATGGAGGAAAGTAATGAAGATAATGGGTGAGAGTAACTTCTTGGTGTAATGGACATCCACACTACAATATTTTATAACAAAATGACATATATAGGACTAATAATTTCAAGTTATGACAGTATAATAATTCTTTAAAGTTGTAACAATAAAAAATTTCAGGTTCTAACAATTTATTAAAAAAAAAGCTTTAAAATAATAGTAAAAATCAATTTTTAATAATAATAAAAGGTAAAAAACGGATATAGTTGTAGTAATAAATTTGAATACACTAATGATAATTAATAATTGCCATAAATTTAGGAGATTCAAAACAAAATAGGAATATTTGTTTTTCTTTTTTATCTCAAATCAGTTAAAAGTATTTCAAAAAGTAGATTTTCTTCATTTGTTCAAACGTTTCTCTCTCCTCTAATTTTTTTTCCTGTAATTATTGTCACTCACGACTAGTTCCAATTAGTTTTGGTTAAATTATCTTCATCTTGATGTAATGGACGGCTTCTTATCAATATTAATAAAACATGGTGGTAGATGAGATCCTTCAGGTTAGTATTCGTTGTGATTTATTATTTATTTTTTTATTACTGAAACATAAAAAATAAAAAAAAAGAACAATGAAAATGTAAAGGAAATTTTCTGATTTTGTTTGTGTATAATAGATTTAAATTGTGATGTTTTTTGTATGAACATTCTTTTGTTCAGATTACATAATAATTTTTTTGAAACTGGAAAAAAATTTGGTATGAATTTTTTTAATTTAAGGTATTTGGTTAAAAAAGAAAAATACATAAAATTTATTTGTAATTGGTATACTGTTTATACCATTGGTTTGTGCGATTTTGGAATTATATTTGAATGATTTGAGCATACTGTTTTGTTGATAAATGAAAGTGTATGAAATAGTAATAATGTTATCGTTGCAATGGAATTGATATACTTTTAGTTTATAATTAAAGAATGTGTACAATTAACTTGTTTAAATTTGGTATTCTTCTTGGTATGATTACTGTATGAACTAGTATGAAATGTGTACCAAAATGTTCATGTTAGTGTTTATTTCAAATGCTCAGGTTTGTGTATTTTGAATTTGATACTCTTCTTGATATGAATTTTATATGAATCAATGGTTAGTCTTGGTATGAAATTGGTATAGAAATGTTCAAGTTAGTGTTTATTTTGAATGTGTTTTTGTATTGTGTATATCAATAATTTTATGCAATTTGTTAGATTTAGTGAATTAGAATAATATCCAATTTTGATTTCAACTAATTGCTCTCTCTTTTATAGCTTGAAATATTTTGAAGACACATGCAATACTTGTTGAACCTCTTCCATGCAAGAGTATATGAGATATATCAAGTTATGTCTCGTCGCCTAAATTGTCGTAGCCTATTTCTAAATGAAAGGTAGAACGACCACAATGTGAACGCTAGAAGGATCTGCTGATGTGAAATTCAAGAGATTTAAAGTTACGTGCAACACATGTCGTCGGGAGAGACACAACATGAAGACATGTTCAATTTATTCTTCTGAAAATTAGTCATAATTTATTTTTAATTTAGTTTAGTTGGTTAATTGTGTCAAACACATTCGTTTGAATATATTGATCTTTTAACTTACAGAATTCTGATTTTCAGAACATTTATTTTGTGTACTACCTACTCCTATGTGTATGTAGTGTTTTTCAAATGTAGACTCAAAATTTAAACTGATTACTGGTGGTAACCATTTAGTATCCATATGATATGCAATTGGTATCTACTTGAAAAAAAATTAAGTCCACTAGTGTAGGCAATTGGTATCCAACTGATATCCAATTGGAATTATTAAGTTTAATTGTATGCAATTGGTATATAATTGGTATCAAGCTGAAAATACAACTGTATGTTATTTGTAACCAATTGGTATCAAACTGGTATCCAACTGAAAAATTTAAGTCTATTTGTAATCAATGGGTATTTAATTAGTATCAAACTGGTGTCCAATTGGGTATCAAATTGATAACCAACTAGGAAAACTAAGTTTATTTGTATCAAATTGGTATCTAATTGGTATTTAGCTGAAAATACAAAATATAATTAAGATTTCGATTGAGTTGTCACGACCCGAGCCTACACCCTGGACGTGGCCGGCAATCAAACACTATTTCTGGTCCCTAAGCGAACCCTCATCTTGGCTGACTACAAGCGGAAGACTAACTCAAGCACACAATGCTTAAAAACTGAATAAAATTCATGAAACCTACAAATCTTTAACTCATATGAATAACTCTAAATAAAAATAGAATATTCAACTAGCCAACAATAGGAAACTCAAGTCTTTAATACATTTAATAAGATAAATGAAACAGACTTCTCAAACACTACTATTTTTCTATGAAGCCTCTAACTGACAAAGTTGGAAGTCGGGACAAGGCCCACGACATCCTAACAACTTATATAACTGAAAAGAAAATAAAATCCTCCGGAAGCAAGGAGGCTCACCATAGCTAAATCGAATTCCATGTGGTATCAACGAAGCTCTTGTTGATGATCCCGAATACCTGAATCTGGATCATGAAAAGATGCAGGCCAAATGGTTCAGTACATGGAATGTACGAGCATGTAAGGAGAATTCTAAAGCATAACATAAGCTTGAAACTTAATAAAAAGGAAAACATACTTACCTTTTCTCAAACTTACTCAACTCAAGGAATACTCAAGGATACACAAAATTACTCAAACTTACTCAACTCAGAAGTACTCAAAGATAAGATACTCAACTCAGTAATAAGGTTCTCAACTCATGATACTCAAGGATAAAGCAATAGTAAAAGATGCAATATATATGGAAAGTTGTAAAACTGTAGATAGCAACTCAATGTATTGAAAAATACAATAATACTCAATGTGTATATAAAAATACAATATAACTTTGTGGGAGTTTCTCTGACCGACAACCACCACTATGAGCCTAAGTGATGATACAACGTCTTGTCCACGCTACCAGAACTGTCCTATACTTTACCGTAATATAGAACGCCTTAACTAAGTGGATCCACTAGTCTATGCTAAAAAACACTAAGGAGTCATCTAAAAAGTATGATCATTTCTACCCATGATGGCTACATGGTTAATGGAGACTTGAGTTATTATGAACTCGCGCCCCCATATCGGTGCTCAATAATACTCCCAAAATATACTCAGCTCATATGTTTTAAAAACAAAACTCTTTATGTGATTGAGATAATTACTCAAAAACTAGCTCAAAGACTCTCTTGGAAATCGATGTTTCCTTTCTTGTTCAAATGTAAAAACACTTTAACTCTTCGAAATACTTAGTTCCCGTATAATCTTTGAAGAAATGAACTTTACTCTTACTCTTTACTCAACTCAAAGCTTAAGTCTTAAAATAAAGTTAAAACATTTGTAAAAGACTTCTTAAAGTATGGTTCATGCCGAATTATGGACGTGAACGACTCAATGCAAGATTTTCAATAACCATAGATAGAACTCAATACTTGGAACTCAAGAACTTCAATGATACTACTCATTTCAAGAATGCTCAACTCAGAGGGTTCATGAGGAATTATGAGCATGAACTACTCAACTCAAGGACTCAAAGATACTTCTCATCTCAAGATTGTTCGACTTATAGGGTGCATGCAGAATTATGGGCATGAACAATTCAACTCAAGGACTTCATGGGTAACATGTAATAGTCCCATGATTAGAAATATAATATCAAAGGGGATTAGGAACTCAATACTCAAGACTTAGAACTTGAAGATACTACTCCTCTCAAATGTACTCAACTGATGGAGTTCATGCGGAAGTTATGGACATGAACGACTCGACTCAAGGGTCAAAACATCAATAAAGAACTCATGTATACGACTCTTCTCATTCTCATACTTACTTACTCAAAAGTTAACTCCAATCGATGATGGATCTCAAAGGATTCATAATTGAACTCAAAGGTTTCCTTGAACTCTACTCTTAATTCTCTCTTGAATGTGAATTATGAATTCAAGAGTTATGGTTCATGATATGAAAGATGTCATGATGACAAAGTAGACTCATGAATACATTCTCCTCATCCTCATACTCACTTGCTCGAGTCTTGAAACAAGTTACTAGAAGTTGTAGAAGACTCCTCAAAAGGACTCAAAGGAACTTTCTTAGAATGTTCGAAAGAATTCTCAAAAACTTAACTCTTAACTCTACCTTGAATTTGAATTATGAATTCAAGGTTATGGTCATGTTATGAATGATTTCTAGGTGTTTAGAAGTAGCTTAGAGTAGTTAGAATCGAAAGGGAGTGAAGGTGCACTTTAAACGAACTCAAACGGAGAAACCGACGACAACTGGATGGGGCAGGTGACCCTGGCGCACTGAGTGGTGCGGGGTGCCAGCCCCTAAACTTCAGAAGAGGGTTTGGGGCGCATTGTCTGGCGCGATGCGCCAGGCCCCAACCCAGAAAACCCGACGAATTTATTTGCTCGTTTTCTAATCCTAATTTGCCTAGAATCGAATGGTTTCTTCCCCAATCACTTGGATTCTATT
Organism: Solanum chiquidenum; assembly: GCA_029582725.1. Taxonomy (NCBI): domain Eukaryota; kingdom Viridiplantae; phylum Streptophyta; class Magnoliopsida; order Solanales; family Solanaceae; genus Solanum; species Solanum chiquidenum. The sequence continues at coordinate 62,707 of JAJOOS010080149.1, read as the reverse complement.
ACTTAACATAAGTACACTATAATCTACTCAATACAGCCCTCAAAACACTCACTTTAATCTCAAGAAATCATCAAAACCCCAACAAAATAAGATTTAGAATAAAATTCAAGAACACCTATCAAGAACTCATCAACAATTCTAATCTTCAACTTTAAGAATGAAAATGTGCTGAAAATAATATGATTGGCGTGTGGGTGAACAAACCAAACACTATGGAAGCTTACATACCTCTTAGGTATCAAACCCATGGCGAAAATCCGCAAGAGAACTCAAGAACTTCGACGAACGCCTTGATCCTTTTCTTTTTTCTCCTCTTTTCTCTTCTTTTCTCTTCTTGAACTCTCAACTAAAATCCTAGGCGTATATTAGGATTATAAAACTGAACCTAATAGGATTAGACCCTTAAAACCTTACTAAAAACGAATTAAATCTGATTTGGTAAGGAGAAGACCAAAATACTCCTTACTATTTTAGGGTAACTCTCCTTATTTGGACAGCCTAACTTCAAAAGGGCATATCTCACTCATCCGACCTCAAATCTTAGCAAACTAGGCGGCGTTGGAAAGATAATTCAAAGTCTTTTCATTGGATACCTTGTAGCCCACCTAACTCATCATGTACTGAGAGTTATGGACGTTTGAAGTTGATCCAAACCTTGAAGGAACTTAGGAATGACTTGAATGAACTCTCTTTAGTTCTTCTTGGAACTCAAAGTGCTAAATCTAGTGACCTTAACACTCAAGAAATTTTAAATTCCTTGGTGAAAACCTACTCACAACGAAAGACGGTTCGAGTCTTAGTTCAAAAAAAATTTGGGGTGTTACATGAGTAAATCAATCTAAATTAATTAACATTGTATTCAATTGGTATCCATTTCAAAAATCTAATTGTAACAATGTATACAATTGGTATCTAAATAGAATTTTAAGATATTTAATTCTTATTACTTTGTATATGCAGTTTTTTTAAACTTAAATCTCAATCTAAAACTGATTAATGCTGATAACCAATTTGTATCCAATTGGTATCCAGGTTGAAAAATTATGACTAATACTGCATGAAATTTTATCCAACTGGTGGCCAACTTTTATCCATCTGGGTTTAATTAAGCCTAACAATGTATATTTATATACTCAACATAAAACATACTCTTGATTTTCAAATATTAAGAACGAAAATCAATAAAATTTGTTTAACACTGCATAGTAACAATAATGCATAGTATATATTATTGTCAAAAACTGAAGCAAAAAATAAACAACATCCTAAAATCATGAAAGTCTAAGCCAATCATCTATCTGACAACTGATCTCTTTGATCTTGGTGTAAGACAATTGGTAGTATCCAGATCATGTTCTTTTGCTATGCTCGGTCCATCAATTTTGCTAGAAACAATACCAGTTACTTCACTCTCACTAATTGTGTCATTGTCATTCTTACTTCTTCCATACTGTCATGGGATTGTGGCGCACCTTTGACGATATTTTAAATCAATGTCAATGTGATCCATCAAAAACTTCATTGCTAATACATTCAGCAAATAAACATGTGTACATGCCACAATCACTGAAAAAATATTGAAAAAAATTATTTTGAAAAAGAAAGTGAATTAATTATTATGAAAAAATTACAATAATTTAGGAATACATACTTTAATATTGAATCTTGTTAATGTACATCATTTATAAATTCAACTTTGAGAAGATCAAGTTGAGTGGCAGTTTTCATTTGAATGGTGAAGAAGAACAATGGAGAAGTTGGAAGAGAAAGAAAAAATGGTGTGGATGGAAAGAGAACGTGGGTATGTGGAAGTGGGGTGGGGTGTGGCATGTGATAAGGTAAAAGAAATCCATTAAAAGGTGTAATTAATAATTATAAACTTATTCTCTCTCATATTTTTCTCTTTCTCTCACCTATTAACATTATATAAATCAATTAATAAAAAACAATTAATTAATTTATAAATTAAAACTTGTCTGTTAATAAATGTGACAGTAACAAAAGAACAAGAATCAAGGTAAAATCCCTAAATATGTGTAAGAGATAATTATGGTACATTCTTTATTTATATCATTTAATAATAAAAAATAAAATTAAAAAAGACTAATTATTTAATAAAGTAAAATTAAATTGATTTATAAATGAAAAGTGATTTGTTATAACTCGTAATTAAACTGTTATAAGCAATAATATTTTAAAAGTAGATTTAAAATCCGTAATATTGCCCCTTAAATATATATGTGGGATAATTTTTCCTTTTGAAAATGATGATCCTTACAAAAAAAAAGAGTTGTCAATATGGGCTGGCCCACCCCATCCGAGTTAACCCATACAAGCTTTGAAATTTGACGGGTCAGGCCGGGCTTGCCCATTTTTGGTGTGGGCCAAAAGATGGTCGGCCCAACCCACAAGTACATGGGCTACGGGCTTTGCCGGGCCAACCCTCTTTTCTTAAAAGTATATATTTTTATAAATTTTTTATTAATTATAGTTTAAAAATATTATCATAAATATCGACAAGACAATATTACATGGTTATTGTGTTAATAAAAAAGTCCACAAATAAAATTATCTTTATAACATTTATTAAATTTGATTTCTAGTAAAAGCATAAATAACTAAATAGAAATATTAACCTAATTGTTTTCCAATGATCATAATAAAACACAAAAACTATGACAATATTCCATAGGCTACGGCCTATGTAGTGTTTCTCTAAAAATTCAAATTCTAAGGAATTTTTATTTTATGTAGTACATATTTTATAAACATAATTTGTATTTAAATTGTAATATTTCAAACTTTAAATAGATTTTGAGATTCTTGTTATTTTTAATACTCTATTTTATTTTTATTTTTTAATTAATTTTTATTTGGCTCATGGGCCGGTCCTATCCATATTTCTCAAGCCCCACAAATCGACAGGCTTATTCAGGCCTGACTAAAAAGCCCTTTTCTTAAATGGGCTTCAAAAATCGTAGCCCAACCCTATCAAATCACGGGTTAGGCCAGGCCGGCCCAACGAGCCTAGCCCATATTGACGGCTCTACCTATAGAGTAAAACCTTAGGGGATGAAATATTATTATTTTGTAGAAGTATTATTTAATCGATAGACTAATATTTATTAATTTAAAGAGTATTTTGAGATTCAAGAAAGGTTCATTTTGATCACATCAAAATCAGTGAATCTTATTAATTTATATATTATTTATTAAATTCATATAAAAAAATTATTATACATAAACTAAAATGAATATATCAAAATTATTATATCTTACTAAATTATGTATCATGTTTATTGAATTCACATTAAAAAAAATGATTATACATAAAGTACAGTGTAGGTGTATGGTTCATTGTAATTATGTGGATGAGTAGGAAGGTGAAAGTGGCAAAACTTGTGATGCGACAAATACAATCATTGGATACCATATCGATGTAAATATAAGTGGGAGGTTTGGGTGTTCCTTAGTTAAGAGATTGCATTCCACCCTTCTTCGTGCATATGATCTTCATCAACTCCCAATTTCAGTTTTAAGGACTTCAAGCTTATTAATCATGATTTTGAAAATGTAAACTCAATTAAATCATAGAATTGAGGTATATCTTCTTCGTGTTTTATTTGTTGTTGGTCATATTTCATTTTCTCAGATAATTGTCGTTAACATGAATGATTAATATCATAATTTAATCTTTCTTTTAGTAATCACTATGTTATATTTTGGAGGCACCAATTCACAATTTGTTGTTATGCATCATGTACTGCAATGGTCTCCACAGATTTTGCCAGACAGATATATGCAAACCAAACCTTCAAGAATGGTTTTCTATACATGGCTTTGGCCAACGAAAAGTAGAGGATTAAGTATGTACTACACTTGCCCCAACGAAAACCTTTCCTATGTTGTGGTAAGTGCATGCTTCATCCTCTACCTTTCGCTGGTCAAATGCCATGTATAGAAAACCTTTCTTGAAGGTTTGGTTTGCATATATTTGTATGGTAAAATGTGGAGGGCTATTGCAGTACATGATGCATAACAAAAAATTGTGAACTGCCTTCAAAATATAATATAGTAATTACTAAAAGAAAGATTAAATTATGATAGTTTTATAATTCATATTAACAACAATTATCTGAGAAAATGAAATACAACGAACAACGAAATAAAGTAGGAAGAGTAGGATATGCCTCAATTCTATGATTTTAATTGAGTTTACATTTTCAAAATGATGATAGCCTATTTATAATTTCTTATCTAAGCAAAATGATAAATGGAAATATTGATATAGTAAATATTTAATGAAATGAAGTTAATGAGATGAAGTTTGGCAACGGAAGTAATCAAGTAATTAAGAATTTGTTATATTTCCTTTAAAAGATGGGCGATTACGAAAAATGAAATTGAGTTTCTCACTATTGATGGCAGGTTCCAAAAGAAAGACAACAAAGATACTCGTAGTGAGTTTCTCACTATTGATGGCAATGGATCTGCTAGGCCTTATTCTGGTGTTGTACAAATGGAAAAAGAACAAACTGGAACTCAAAGAAGAATTTGAGCTTTCACTTTTCCAATTGTCGACAATAACAAAAGCCACATATAACTTTTCTATGAACAACAAGATTGGAGAGGGTGGATTTGGACCAGTTTACAAGGTATATACACTGAAATTTGTTGGAACAGTAACCAATTTTTGCTTAAATTAGTGTATCAGACATGACCTAATCAGCGAAGAAACCTTTCAGATTTGATTTAAAAACTTTTATCGAAATTTTGGATAAGCGAGGTAAGTTATGAAGGATACAAAAGTGATGGAATTGTTGTTGAAGAAACGATTTCTTTTGTGAATCTTCAAGTTCATCGAAGATCCTTTCAATTTTTATTCAAGATTGTCGAAAAATTTGAGATTCAAAATTCTTCTCCCAGATCATTGAAGGTCCATTCAGTTTTGATTCAAAATTATTCTCCTAGCTCATTAAAGATTTTTTCAATTTTGATTCAAAATTATCAATTTTTTTGAGAAGATACATCATGAAGATCCTTTCAATTTAAATTGATAAGTGTTGTATTTCTACTAGATACATTAAATAAGAAAGTGTTGCCCATAAGATTTTAGGTTTGAGATCGATACATTATTGTTTGGTTATTGTTATGTATCGGATACATTTAGTATGAATTTGAATTTACATATCATGCTTAAAAAATTAGTGCATGATACATTATTATTTATGTATCTTATTTTGTTTGAGAAATACTATATTTTATTTTTTAAAAAAATATTATACATGTAATTGATCCAAATATCATATTTTTTGGTGTGTGATACATAACACAAAATTTATGTATCAAGTACATTTATATTGAACATGATAAACACTAATCGAAGATTCAACAACATTATAGTTATGTATCAATACCTTAAATATGAACATGATACATTGCATAAAACAAAAGCTATTGTAGCACTGATGTATTAGATCAGTGATAACACTAAGAAAGACTAATTTAAGAATCAAAATAAGCGAGATACATTAAAAGTAAGCCCAAAAAACTGAAAGATCAAACCAACAGAATGAAGTGTATCAAGACCGTCATTAGAAATTTCTGGAACCATTTCAAATGCACTCCAAGATGAACTATGTGCATTAGCAAGGTTTTTCCACCTCTCTTCCATAAAGAGATAGGGAGTAAAAGATTCAGTAATTTTTTAAGATGAATTTTTTTTTTAAAATAAAAGAAATCCAAAACTGAAGTGATTGAAAGAAATCTACCTCTTGAATAAGTTGAAATCATTTATTGGAAAGAGAAAATATTTGAAATTCAAAAATAGATTAATGAAAGTAACTGTGGAGAAATTTGTGGAGTGATCAAAAAAGGAAGGAAAATAATGGGTAGGAGATTTCAAATTAATGTATCCGAGAAAAGGAATGATGAGAGCAAAAAAGAGGATTTTTGATATTTTTTGAAATGGTAGGGAAAATAAAAAAATATGATAATAAATGATGTGTAGTTAGGTAATTTTTCCTTTATTTTTTGCCCTCAAATTGGTGGTCATTGATTTTTGTTCTTGGCATTAGTTTTTATTTTTGTATCATAATATAGCATAAGTTATGTCTTATAAGGTATAACAAGTTATGCTGACCATGCCATAAGTTTAGTTCAAAATGTAGAAGGCAAAAGTTCTCTAAACTTATGCCAGATGACTTAATTTCTACAACACTTATGAAAGACAAGAGAAAAAAAATCTCTAAGCTTATGTCTTGCGAAATAAGAATATTTTGTATCACCAATTTTATTTCATACACACCTGACGCTAGCAGTTACAGATTGAGATTAATTTAAAGTATATATATCTATAAATTACACCTTTATATATTTTTACTATACTAGTTTCTAGGTACATGTTTTGCACGTGTATAGCCCCATTAAATAATATGATATGAAGTTATGATAAGTGTAGATTCAAAATAATTGGACTAACATTTCAGTTGCTTTGTTATCAAAACTCTAGTTGTTAATATTGATATCTTTCCTAAAAGTAAGCTATACAAACTAAAGTATCCCATATCAACTAAATCACAGTCAAAAAGGCATTCCATAAATGGCAAGCTCTTGTACATTTAGAATACTGTTGAAATCACCTATGACAGCCCATGGATTGGAGATAGTACTAGCAAAAGCTCTCATTTCTCCCCAAAGTTCTTCCCTCCCAGATTGTCTTGTTTTAGCATAAACTATAGAACTGTACAACTCTTTATTGGAATCCATGGTGGTAAGTTTCCAAGTAAGCATCTGGGCATGATTGGAAAAAGCAATACAATTTTAATCTGCCCTCCAGAATATCCATATCTTGTTGTTTAAGTTAGCATAACTTCCTTGCATATTCAGACTACTCTTATAGTTGTATATGCAAGATTCTTGTAAAAATGGTTCTTGTAGGTCCACAAAAGAAATGTAATGATCTCTCGGTCGCAACTTGGGATTGTATACCCTTGATATTCCAATTTAAGATCTTAATCATTAAACAACATTGGAAGTGTTGATTTGTGAAGATTTCTTTTGGTTTCTTGTCGCTGGAGACTTTTTTTTTTAAAGTAGTTTGCTAGATATTTCTTTTTTATCAATATTCTCTTCTCGTGCATCCTGAAATATCTCGATCTCGTTAACGTTTCTTCCAGAAGCTTGAGTTAACAATTCTGCTTCTTCATCAGTTGTATCCTCGTCTATTTCTTCTTCGGAGGTTTCTGCCTCATCAGTAGACATTTCCTCAGCCCACTTATCTTCAGTTGGAGCCTTCTCTTTTTAAGTATGTTCTGTGCTTGTTCCTTCTCCCTCACTTCATTTTGTACTTTGAATACTCTTCTCAGTGCTAAGGGTCTCAAATTTATTCGTATATTTGGAAGTTGTTTTTGGATAATTTGGAAGAGCTCTTGTGTGCTGAAATTTATTTTTTGGAGTCAACCATTGTTCTGTTATTTCTACCATTTTTCCTTGTTGAGATACTTCCTGTACAACATTTGGGTCTGTGATAAGACTTTGATTTCTCCCTTCTTTATTCGTTTGTGGGGCATTGCTTTGGCTAGGCTGGTCCAAATCTTTTTTGTCGGTATTGGAATTTAGACTCTGTTTATTTCCTTCCCCGTTGCTAATCTCTTTAGTTGTACCGATTTGTAGACCTCTCCTGCACAACTGCTTGATCTGGTGGAATGTAAGTTCTTTTCTCTTTTTAGGAACAATATTGTGATCAAGGACCTTTTATTTTCCTTTGTCTTGGTTTGTCACCTCATTTGTAGGATGAGGCTTATCAATACCAAATATAGCTCCGGTGAGCTTATATGTCTCTTTAGTAGGGGCACTTTTACCTCTCGGAAGAATTGTGTTTCTTCCCTTATTAGTTTGTAGATCTCTACCTCTTTCTGTTGCTTGTTCAGTCTCAGTAGGAGTACTTTTTTGGATCTCTTGGTCTTTTGTAGCCATCTCCTCTTTGTTCTTTGACTTATTCTCTTTCCCAGCGTTCAGTGCATCCTTTTCTTGCTGTTTCTTTTCCAATTTTCTACATTGATATAGAATATGACCTTGAAGTCTACAGTGAGTACAATATTTGGGTACACCCTCATATTCTATTTTTGGTCATATCCTTGAAGGGGGTTTACAGAATTTCTTTGTCCAACAAAAATGTTATTTAGCCTAGGCTTGGTAAGATCAATTTCAACTCGAACCTTGGCCATACTAGGTCTAGTCCTACCTTTTGTGGCTAAATCCATAGCCATCAGAGTACCTATAGGGCTGACTATTTGCTTCACATAATGCCATGTGTGTAAATGAAATGGCAATTTAGGTAGTAGAACCCATACTAGAGTGAGAGGGCTATCCTCTTCTGGAGTGAATCAGGGGTCCATCTACTCAGCCACATTGGTTGGCCATCAATTTCGATCACATGTTTAAAGTATACAGTGATGAAATCTTCTTCATTGTAGACGTCGATGAAAACATTTCTATTACCATATACGCTAATCTTAATTGTGCCCTTAATCGGAATCGATTCCATCACAGTTGCTCGAATAGTCTCAATTTGGGGACGAGTTTTCAAAAATCTGCCATTGATGGTGAATTTGTACTCTTCTACCATTATTCCATAGTAATCATTACAGTAAAAAATGACCGTCGGCATATCGTTATGAGTAGAGATTTCAACTTTTATCAATTCGTTTTGTGATGAAGAATAGAAGAGCTAATCATGCAGAATAGAAGAGCTGGGACTGTCAATGGAACAATAACTAATAATGAAGAATAAAAAAGAAGAAGTTAAGCTGAAACTAGCTAATTACGGTTAGGGTATATTTTCATTGATAGTATTACCAAGAAGAACAATATAATATATATAGTACCTTAACCCTAGATGACTTACTATCCTTCTCCTTAAGAGATAACGAAGCTACAGTACTATTTCTGCAGAAAAGGTAAAAGGACTAGATAGGGACCTTTCTAACAATTATGGGGTCCAAAGTATAAATAACATAACTTAAGGGCAAAAGTACAAAGGACCAAACAATCTATCAACAAAAGTTCCCATTAACTGACATAACGGTTAGGTACCTCTAAGTAAGCCTAAGGTACACCTCTCAGCAGCTTCCATCTCCTAGCTTGGACTCTCCTCTACCGCAATCTGCATCATTTCTCCTTCCTTAGAAACTTCTTTGTCCTCAAGGAAGAATGAAGAACCTTGTCTTGATCACATGATAATCTTCCCAAATGGCTTGCTCCTTAGACATGTTCTTCCACTGTATCAAGAGTTGAGCCATAGCCTTATTTCCCATTTTGATCATCCTTCTTTCTAAGATGCTCATTGGCTCCTCACAGTAGGGACTAGCAAGATCAACAATTGGTGGGTGAGTGAACTAAGAAGGAATCTCATGACATAGCTTCAGTTGAGAGACATGGAATGTGGGATGGATAGTTACTTGAGAGGTAAGAGGAGCTTGTAAGCTACTGGTCCCACCCTTTGAATCACTTGATAAGGGCCATAAAACTTGGCTGACAACTTGGTGAATGACTGGTTAGCCACAATAGTTTGTCTATATGGTTGTATTTTGAGATAGACCTAATCTCCAACCTATAACTGCCTGTCACTTCTCCCTTTATTTGCCAAGGATTGCATTCTTTGTTGAGCCCTATGCAAGTGAAATTTGAGTAGTTGGATCTTGAGTTCCCTAGTGATCAGACTTCTATCTACTTGTTCATCAATAGAATCACCAGCCATGTAGGGCAAATGTATTGGTGGGGGCTTCCCATACAATGCGTCATATGGAGTGGTCTGGATAGCAGAGTGGAATGTGGTATTGTACCACTATTCTGAATAGCTCTTGCCAAAACCTACTGATGAATATGGGATCCTTGTCACTCACTATGTTCTGAGGCATGCCATGAAGTTTGAAGACCTGATCCAGGAAGGCTTGAGCAACAATAGCAGTTGTATAAGGTGGCTTAAGGCTATGAAATGACTGCTTTTAGTCAGCCTATCAACTACTACCATGATGGTAGTTTTTCCTTTTGACTTTGGAAGGCCATCAATGAAGTCTGTGCTAATGTTGAACCAAGCTGATGTAGGAATAGCTAGTGGCTGCATGAGACCTGGTGATGCTGCAACATCATACTTGCTCCTTTGGCATACTGAACAACTTCTAACATACTGGTTAATCTCATCTCTCAAATTCTTCCAGTAGAATAGCTGAGATATTCTCCTATATGTGTTTTCCATTCCTGAGTGATGGCCACTACTTGTTCTATTATGCCAAATCTGCATTATGTCTTGCCTGAGTTGCTCATTATGTCCTACCACTATCTTACCATACCTTCTGAGTTGTTGATTGTAATAAGTAAACCTTTTTTTGCCCTCATCTTGATCATTTATCTTCTGGATTACTTCCTTCAACTTGTCATCTCCTTCCCAGCTGGTCTTGATCCTATGGAAAAGGTTAGTTTCGTTAGGGATAACAGACAATAAGAATAAATGTGTTGCTGCTACCCTGAACAGAAATCAGCAGCCTTATTCTCTCTTCCCTTCTTGTATTCAATATGGAAGTCAAATTGCATTAGCTTAACTATCCATTTCATCAGAGTACTTGTGTGTAACTTCTGATCCAGTAAGAACTTTAGGGCCTTCTGATCTGTTCTTACTACAAATTGTCTCCCTAAAAGATATTGGGACCATTTTGGTTACTGCCAGGACCAAAGCTAGTAACTTTTTGTCATACACATACAAGCTTTGATGCCTAGGTGCTAGTCCCTTGCTTAGATAAGCTAGATGGTGCACTTCTTGCATCAAGACTTCCCCAATTCTAGTGTCACAGGCATTAGTCTCCACTACAAACTGTAGTGTGCTGCTAGGCAAGCTGAGTACAGGTGCACTTATCAAAGATCTCTTGAGCTAGTTGAAAGCCATTGTTGCCTTGTCATTCCAGACAAACCCTTCCTTCTTAAGAATATTAGTCAGGGGCTTGCTTATCCAACCATACCTTCTTATAAATCTTCTGTAGTACCCAGCCAACCCTAAGAATCCCCTCAGCTCCTTCACAGATTTAGGAGTTGGACATTCTTGAACAACAATAATCTTCTTAGGATCAGTGGCCACACCTTCAACATAAATGAAATGTCCTAGGTATTCCACCTTGGAAGCTCCAAAAGAACATTTGCTTTTCCAGACTAAGAGATGGTGTTTGATCAACATGTCAAAGATAACTCTCAAGTGTTGTAGATGTTCTTCCATGTTCTGACTATAGACAAGGAAGTCATCAAACAAAACTAAGATGAATCTCTTGAGATGGTCCTTGAATACATGGTTCATTAGCCCTGGAAGCTAGAGGGAGCATTTGTGAGACCAAAGGGTATCACTAGGTATTCAAAGTGACCTGAGTGTGTCTTGAAGGCAGTCTTCTGCACATCTTCTTGGGCCATTCTTATCTGGTGATATCCTGACCTTAAGTCCAGCTTAGTATAAACCCTTGAACCCCCCCAACTAATCCAACAATTCCTCAATGATAGGAATAAGAAACTTATCCTTGATGGTGATCTTGTTCAAGACTCTATAATCCACACACAATCTCCAAGAGCCATCCTTCTTCCCTACTAGCACCACAAGTGAAGCATAAGGATTGCAACTTGGTTGTACTATACCTTGGCCAAGCATTTCTTGGACTAGCTGTTCAAGGATGTCCTTTTTCCTTGAGGAATACCTGTAAGGTCTATTATTCACTAGATTACTATCCTTTTGCAAGGGAATTCAGTGATCAAAAGTGGATCTGGAAGGAGGAAGTTGTTTTGGATCACCAAATAACAGGTGGAACTCCTCAGTCAATGCTATAATTACAGGGTGTATTTCTCTTGTTGTTTCAACTGTTGAATCTTATGTGGGAAAGACTCTAATCATGAACAATCGTCCACCATTTTGAGTCATTTTATCCAACCCTTTGGCATTAACCATCCTGGTATTCTCCTTATTTCCCTGCAACTGCACTTTCTGACCTTGGTACATAAAAGCCAAGGTGAGTTTTTGGAAGTTGAGATGAAGGCCTCCCAAGGGTAACAACCACTGCACCCCTAAGATCATAACACAGGATCTCAAAGGAAGCAATAAGAAGTTATCCAAAAAAGTGGTCCCTTGCATCATCCAGGAAAGATCATTGCACATCTCAGTGGTCTGTCTGTTGCCCCCATCTGCAACATTGATGGACTGAGGTCTGACATTAGCACCTCAAGATCTAACTGTCTGGCTACTTCTTCATCAATGAAGTTATGAGTGCTACCTGGATCTATGATAATATTAAGGGGTATTTTTTTATTGTACCTCACCACCCTAAGTGTGTGAAATCCAGGAATTCCATTCAAGGCATGAATGGAGATCTCACACTTCTCCACACCTTCAGCTTCCACTTCAGGTACCTCTTGGACATCTGGTTCAGGATCCTCTTATGGTTCTTCTTCATCACATACCTCCAGCAAGTATAGTTATTTAGCAACATTACATTTGTGACCAGGGACAAACTTCTATACTCACCCCTATCTCTAAAGTGGCTTATGCACTCCACTTGTTACCACTAAACGATGAAGCCAGGAGTGGAGGGATATCATGATGGGGGAATAAGGAGGCATAGTTGGTATCCCTGGAGGGGGAGGTACCTGTAACATCTCGCAATTTGAAATAGCTAGGAAGAAGCTAAGAACTTGAATTAAACGATTTTAGAAATAGTGGAAAATCTGGAAAATTGTTTAAGTTATGAAAAGTGAGTTTTTGGTCAACTTCAAATGGCCATAAATCCTAGCTCAGAATGATTTAGGTGTACTTTCAGATATGGTTGGATATATCTTGGAATGATATTTCCAACGCAGCCGAGTTTGCACGATTTCGACATCGTATGAGTGAGTTATTCCCTTTGGAAGTTGGGCTGTTGGATTAAGGAAAGTCTAATCCGGATATGTGAAGGCTAAGCTATTCTTTTCCTTACCTAATTTGCCTATTTAGTTTTTAGGGATTAGTTGGGGTAAAACAAGACTTTATTCAGTTTAGAAAATTAGAATTTATGCTAGGGGTTGGAGAGGAGAAGAAAGAAGAGAAAAGAGGAGAGAAATCAAGAAATAGCCAAGAACGTTCAAGCTTTGCAAGTGGAATTCATCGGGGGTGATCCCTACAAGGTATGTGAGATCTTTTCGTATTGGGTTAGTTCACCCACACACCAACTTGTTTCAATCCATTGGTTTTGAGTTGTTTACATGTTGAAGAATTGAGGTTCTTGAAGAACAAATTATAGAATTCTTGTTGGTTGAGTTGTTGATGCTTGGGGGTGAGTTAATTCATGTTTTTCGGGTTTCAAGTTAGATTGGTTGTATATTGAGGGTACTAATGACCCTAAGTGTTTGGGGAGATAACTAGGGAAGATTGGAGGGTTTAGAGATGAAAAACGAAGGAGAGAAGTTGGAGATTTCTGGGCAAGGGCTTGGGGTGTCGCGCCTGCCAGAGCGCCACAAAAACTTCTCTGAAATTTGGCCTCTAGCGTGTCGCGCCAGCCAGACTTCTCTGAAGTTTAAGGGCTGGCGCACCGCGCCTCTCAGAGTTCCAGGGACGCCAGTTCTCCCCATTCGTTTCCCACCTTTTAGTACTTGTTCCTAAGCAATGTACCTATGTTTCCTAGTCGATTCCAACACTCAAAAGTACATCTAAACATGATGAAATCATCCATAAACATGAGATCATGAGCCTTGAATCCATAATCCAATTCAAGGAAAGTTAAGATCAAAGTCAAAGTAGTTAAGAGTCAAGTCTAGAAGTTAAGAAGCAAGTCAAAGCAAAGTTTCTTAAAGTTTTCAAGAGTCTTTATTAAACGTTTAAACTTCATTTTAAGGCTCAAGTTTCAAGTAAAGTAAAGAGTAAAGAGTTGAGTTCATTTCTCAAAAGTTATTAGGGACTAAGTATTCCCAAAGAAGTTTATAAATATTTTCACATTTGAGCAAGAACTATGATTTCAAAAAGAGCCCTTGGGCTAAACTTTGAGCAATCATCTCAAGCCAAAGAAAGAAGAATTATTAAAAGCATGAGCTAAGGTATATTTTGGGAGTAGTATTGAGCACCGATGTGGGGATGCGAGTTCATATTGACTCAAGTCTCTATGAAAACCATGTAGCCATCATGGGTATTAACGGATCATACTTTTTAGATGATCATGTAGAGTTAAGCTAGTAGATCCACAAAATTAAGTAGTTCTATATGACGACAAAGTATAGGACAGTCTGGCAACATGATGGTAAAAATGTTGTATCACCACTTATGCTCATAGTGGTGGTTGTCGGTTAGAGAAACTCCCACAGTAGTAATTGCATGGTTCCTCAAGGGGTTCTGCTTAGTATGAATGGGGGTATGGGACTTCATTCATGCATTTCACAAGTACACTTTGAGAGGGAGCATTGTATGTTTTTATGATATTATGATTATGATGTTGACGTCATGTTTTAAACAATTTTCCTTTTCTTTATATTACATTTGTTTTAAACTGCTTTTTAATGAAATGCGTTCAGTTAAGTATTCATGAGTTGTACAGAGCCAAGGTAAGTGTTCCATTTTACTCTTTCAAGCTTAAAGTTGTCGTTTAGCTTTCCAACTCGCATACTCGTACATTCAATGTACTGATACCAATTGGCCTGCATCTTATTATGATGCAGACGCAGGTAATCAAGATCAGCATCCAGCGCGCCGTTGATCCAGTTGAGCACTCCAGAGTTAGTGGTGAGCCTCCTTGCATTCCAGATGACTCTTTTATTTTGCTTGCCTAGTTTTTCTTTATTAGGATGTTGTGGGGTCTGTCCCAACATCCATTTCTGTATTATAGAGGATTCATAGACAGTCAGACAGTTAGTATTGAGTCTCTCATCTATGTATTTACAGATACTTTGTTTTGAGACATAAGTTGCCATTTTGGCTAAGATGTTATCATTTAAAATATTGCATTGAGTTTATTCTTATGAGTTAAGTCTTCCGCTGAGTTAAGTAAGCTAGGCCAAGAGTCCGCTTGCGGCCAGCGATGGTCTTCGAGTGCCAGCCACGTCCAGGGTGTAGGCTCGAGTTATGACAGTACCCATGCCATTGGATTCCCAGAGAAAGTGTAAATCTCCCCACTGCCATCTTGGCCCTCAACTCTATCAAACCTTCTCATTTCATCTAAGGATTCTTTAAGTTCACCAAAGGCCTTCTCATGTTGGTTTTCCCATTGAGTTTGTCTAACAGTGAGGTTAGCAATCTCTATTGTCATCCTCTCAAACGTAGATTTGATTTCATTCATCTCAGAAGCCATAACTAGATACCACAGAGCTCAATAAAGTGCTATGATACCAAATGATGCAGAATAGAAGAGATAATGATGCAGAATAGAAGAGTTGGGACTATCAATGGAACAGTAACTAACAATGAAGAATAAAAAAGAAGAATTTAAGTTGAAACTAGCTAATTACGGCTAGGGTATATTTTCATTGATAGTATTACCAAGAAGAACAATATAATATATATAGTACCTTAACCCTAGATGACTCACTATCCTTCTCCTTAAGAGATAAGGAAGCTACAGTACTATTTCTGCAAAAAAGGTAAAAGGACTAGATAGGGACCTTTCTAACAATTATGAGGTCCAAAGTATAAATAACATAACTTAAGGGCAAAAGTAAAAAGGACCAAATAGTCTATCAACAAAAGTTCGCATTAACTGACATAACGGCTAGGTACCTCTAAGCAAGCCTAAGGTACACCTCTCAACAACTTCTATCTCCTAGCTTGGACTATCCTCTACCTCAATTTGCATCATTTTGTCTAGTTGAAATCGATTGTGCACCAACTACAACACCTAGATAATTGGATTTTGGGGAGCTTCTTCCTGATGTGAGATCGCCTTTCTATTGGGATATGGTGGTTGAGTAGGACGTACTGGAACTTGGCTAGACGACCCTTCCATCGGAGATGCGTGAGCTCAAACGGTAAATTTGGGCAGTTTTGTGACCGTTAGTGATAGAGAGAGAAAGTGTTTAGTCTTTGGGAATGTGTGTTGCACGTGTGACACTGTGTTCCATATATTTATTTATTTTTAAATCGTTTGAACAATTATAATTCTATAAAAACATGTGTGTAATAAATAATTAAATTCAATAGTTACAAATAAATATTTAAAAGTGGGACAACAAATTAAATACCAAATGAAGGGCGTATTTAATTAGTGTTTAAAAGTATTTCTTTTTAAACAACCAACTCTAAACTTGAACTTTGGTTAATAGTAATAAACTTCTAATGCAGTCATAAATGACTAATTTGAGCCCAAATAAAAATACAAACTTACAATAATCAGAAATCCATAGAAAATTAAATTAAAGAAGTCTAATATAGAGAAAATACAAAAAAAAAAAAATTTGGAAAAAATGCAATGTATCTGGTCTTAAGACTAAAGTCATAATAATATAGATAGAAAAAGAAATACAAAATTAAAGCATAATTTTTTTAGTTCTTGTCTTTATCTTCTTTCATAACGAATCAAAATTTAAGAGACTTCATTTATCGAGTCAAATAAAAACATGAATCAAATAGTATAATAATGATATAAACGTTTGGATAAGGGTCATCTGAAACCTAGAAATTGAATTTATATAGATAAAATAGAGGAATATCAAAAGATATCTTAAAGATTTAAATTATTATTTAGAGGTTATGAATATGAAAAATATAAGAATTATGAATATTAAGAGTAACAATTGAATAGATAATTAATTATATATGAATCATGAAGATAAATATTTAAAGCAAACAAAGGAGAAAAATAGTAAATAAAATAAGAAAAAACACATAATATTTAAGTGAATAGTTTTAAATATATTAATAGTAAATAAATATTTTTAAATCACTGTAACAATAGTACTTAAAATACAACTCTTTGATTTTTTCAAGGCATGACATACTAATTACTCCCTCTATCCCTAATTACTTGTCCGTTTTTAAATTGACAAACTTATTAAGAAAACAATGATTGACATAGTAAATTTACCATTTTGCCCCTATTAATTATGAAGTAGATGAATTAAAAATTTAAGCTTTTTAAGAAGTTCTACCTTTTTCAAAATTAATTAATTGAGGGTATAATATGTAAAAAAAAATTGTTCTTTCTTGATTTGTCAAAATTGACAAGTAAAAAAGGAAAATTGGACAAATAATTAGGAACAAAAGAAGTACTTGATTTGGATTCCAGAAGGTATACGTTTTCATGAGGTCAAATATTATTACATTAATTTATTTAAATTAACTAAGAGAAGTGGAAAAGGCTTATATAGTAAAAGGATTGGGAAAAAGGACAAATATACCCCTGAACTATAGTAAATGATATGCAGATACCCTCCGTCATACTTTTGGGACATTGGTGCTCCTGCTGTCCAAAAACTAGAGCAAATATGCCCTTCACTCTAAACGGAAGACTTAATAGGGACACGTGGCCCAATCTTATCCGTCGATCCGATATTTAATAAATGTCGGATCAGTGGATAAGATTGTGACACGTGTATGTCCGTTAGTATAAAGGGTATATATGCTCTAGTTTTTTGACTGCAGGGGCACCAATGTCCCATAAGTATGACAGAGGGTATCTGCATACCATTTACGATAGTTCGGGGGTATATTTGTCCTTTTTCCCAAAAGGATTTATTCATACACACATTTTTATGCATCAAATAAATATAATACTTTCTTATAATTATTTTCATTTTTTAACTTTTGACTTCATATTTTCTTATTAACTTTAAAATTTAGTATAACAATAATTAATAGAATGTAACTAATTAATATAACGAGATACAATAAAAATTGAAAAGGCTACAATTAATAAATGGAGTAAGATAAATTTACAAATAAGATGAAAAGACTATATAATATAATTGATGAGTAGATTGACTTAAAAACGACATTAAGTATAAGAATATTAAAATTAAAATTCTTCCAATTAAGTAATAAGCTAACATTAAAACATTCAAATTATTAATATTTAATAGGAGAAATTTACTTTATGATAAATGATTACTATCATTTATTATCATTTATTTAATTACGTATATATTTTATAATATTTTAATTTAGCATAGGGGCAAAATAGTAATCCAACTTTGAAGGTTGGAGCTTCCAATTTTTAATAATAATAAATAAATAAATAATAATAATAATAATAATAGTAATTATAATATATATATATATATATAAAAGTAAATAAAAAGAAAAGAAATAGAAGAAAAGTAAATCCTTAAATTAACCGCTTTTCTTTGATTTCTTAAAAGATAATTACCTCAGCTTAAAACCCTTATGGGGACTTAAAATCCTACAAAATAAAAAAATATTAACTGAACTACTCTTCTCAAAACCGCCAAATCCCGTAAACGCATGATGCATTACTTCACGTCCCTTCATCATGTTGCCAAAATTTGAACTATTTATTCCAGTTTACAGAAGCTTGAAATCACAATTCATTAAGGTAAGCATTTCTCCTAAACCTAATAAATTCATATAAAGAGGTATTGTTGAAAAACTAGTTCTTCATATGTTTTTCTTAGATATGAGATAGAACTCACACAGAGTCAATATTTTTTTATTAAACATACTCTGCTTTTCTTAAAGCTTGAGATTGAAACTTGTAATTTTGTTCATCAGAAAGAAGTTGGAATCATTTTGAGACTTTCTCTATATGCGGCCAAATCGAAGGCAAGCCACTGAGAAAGTCACAAGTTTGCCTGGTACACCTCTGTTTATGTAATCCAATTTTTTATTGTGTTCTACATTTCCTTAAATATCTGGAGCAAGCATCACCCTCTTATCGAGGTGAGCCTTTTATCTTCACACGTTGCTTCCTTGAACTTTTGCTTCAATATTTGGTGGCTGTTTTAGTTTTAGATGTTGCTTCTTTGAAATTAGTGCTAGTTTCATGTTTGACTTTATGTAGTTAATGTCCTGTTCTTGTTTGTTGTATACAA
Source organism: Solanum chiquidenum (assembly GCA_029582725.1). Classification (NCBI taxonomy): domain Eukaryota; kingdom Viridiplantae; phylum Streptophyta; class Magnoliopsida; order Solanales; family Solanaceae; genus Solanum; species Solanum chiquidenum. Next base: position 43,678 of record JAJOOS010080149.1, on the reverse strand, counting down.
AAGTTTGAATCTTACCTTCATAAAAGAAATGCAAATAAGTTTTTTTCGATAAAATTCCTTCTTTTTTATGAGAGGGGAAGTTTCAGAAATAAATGACTAATTTTTATCGTATTCATAATGAATTTCTTGATCATTTTATTAATACTGACTTTCAGGGTTGTATCTTGTTTGACTTGAGTAATTGATAGGAATAACTATAGTTGAATCCCACAAACTAGAGCTTTACATGCTAAAATTGATGAACCAAAATTGTTTGATGCTGATGAGGTAGGAGGTGACTGATTTTGTATTGGACTTTGGGTGACTAAATAATGTTAGTATGTATAATGCACATGCTTCTATATTATTTTTTCATCCCTAATTAGAAATCATAAAAAAAAAAATTGGACTAGACTAACTGGAAGGGAAATTTATGTTTGTATTAGAAAAATACAACTTTTTTCTCTTAGTTATATGGTGATATTGAATCCTTCTTAGATTAGATACTTGTGGAATGGTCAAATCTGTTTAAATTTTAATTTCATTTACTTGATTACTAGCTAATTGATAAATTATTTAGTACTAAAAAGTGTTTTATCATTGTTTTTTTTTTATAGAAAGCATGAATTTCATTAGAGTTGATCGTATATGAATGTATAAGAGACTAGTGCCAAGTCGAACAACAGTCACTAGTGAGTTTATAGAAGGTGTGTGTGGATTTATACAGTTTGCATTAATGCAACCTGATTTTGTTTCTAATGGAAGTACAAGGCGCCCTTGTTCAAAATGTAAAAACAGTAGTGGATTTCTTGAACCTCATGATATTAGATCACATTTATACAAACATGGTTTCCTGCCGAACTATCATCAATGGGAATCACATGGGGAGTCTTTTATACCAATTTCTAGGCCTCAAAACTTGGGCAAGGATATGAAAAGATAGATGTATGTCAGACAGGTTGTATTCTATATTACAAAGATAATAAAGACAAAAGAGATTGTCCAAAGTGTGGTAAACCACGCTACAATCTAAGAGAAGAGGCAAAAAGATGTTCCATATAAAATGTTGTGTTACTTTCCTATAACTCCGAGGTTGTAAAGATTATATATGTCAACAAAGATAGCTGAACATATGACATGGCACTGGAAATATCGTCGAGGATCTGAGGTAATGAGTCATCCAAGTGATGGAGAGGCATGGAAAAAGTTTGATCAGTGTCATCCTAACTTTGCAAGCGAGCCTTGAAATATAAGGCTTGGACTTGCAACTGATGGATTTAGTCCTTATAGGAAGATGACCCATCCTTATTCTGGTTGGTCAGTAATCATTACACCATACAATCTGCCACCTGAAATATGCATGACTAGCCCTTATATGTTCTTAAGTCTTCACATTCCTGGTCCAAAGAGCCCTGGAAAGAATATAGATGTATACTTAGAACCTTTATAGACGAGTTAAAGCAATTATGGGTTGACGGGGCTGAGACTTATGATTCTCATAAGAAATAGAATTTTCAAATGTGAACTGCACTTATGTGGACTATCAATGATTTTTCAGCTTATGGAATGTTGTATGGTTGGAGCACACATGGTCTATTCGTATGCCCTTGTTGTATGGGAAAAAGCAAGGTACTTTACTTAAAAGATGGGAGAAAGGGTTCATTTTTTTATTTCCATCGTCAATTTTTGCCTATGGGTCATTCATTTCGACAGGATAGAAAATCATTTTTAAAAGGAAGGGTTGAGAACTCTACTCCTCCTCTTAGGTTGCCTGGTGAAGAAGTTTGGAACAAAGTTTGTACCATACCAAAAGCTTGTGATCACCACGCCTTCGATAAGTTGTCAAGGTTTGGGGACAAACATAATTGGACAAAACAAAGTATTTTTTGGGAATTGTCATGTTGAAGTACAAATATTATTCAGCATAATCTTGATGTGATGTATATTGAGAAAAATGTGTTTATAATATATTCAACACAATAATGGATAAAATAAAAGACAATTTAAAAGCTAAAAGGGATGTGCAAAATTATTGCAATTGTCTAGAGCTTGAATTGATGTAGCATTAAGGAAAACTTTTAAAGACAAAGGCAGCCTATTAATTGACAAAAAAACAAACAAATTAGTTGATATGTAAAAGGTTGAGAAGCTTAAGGTTTCCAGATTGTTATGCTTCCAATTTTGCTAGATGTGCAGACATGGAAGTTTGTAAATTATCAAGGATGAAGAGTCATGATTGTCATGTATTTCTAGAAAGGTTGCTACCAATTGCATTTTGAGATCTTTTGCCAATAAATTTGGAATGCCTTAACAGAGATATGTTTATTTTCTAAGGGTTTATGCGCAAACGTGTTAAAAGTAGAAGATCTCCAGAAGCTTGAAGAAAGCATAAAGGTTACAATTTGCAAGCTAGATAAAATACTTCCTCCTGGTTTCTTTGATCCCATGGAACATTTGCCAATTCATTTACCATATGAAGCAATAGTTGGAGGCCCAGCCCATTTTCGATAGATGTACCCTTTTGAGTGGTAAAAATTTAAATTATATCATTGATTAGATAATTAATTTTATTACCTAACATCTCACACACACACGCGCGCGCGCGCACACACACACACTATATATATATATATATATATATATATACTAGTTTTTTCGACACGTGTGTTGCACGTATTATCAATTCAGAAAATTTAAGCGAAGATTTGAATAATAAGCTTTGCACAAAATAATATTGCAGATTCTTTTGTGTATGTTCAATGGGGATCATCATATATATCTCTTATTCACACGAACCTTTTAAGATGGTCAATGAAAAATTTTATTAGTTAAATGCAATAATGTATATATTTATTTCAATTTGATGATCTCACTAATATTACCTTATATATGATATTTGTTGTGTATTTTTCTTGTCATCTAACCAGATGTGTTTTGCATGTGTATTCCACTTAATCTGTTTAGATGTCATATGAACATGTGGAGAACAACTACATTTTATTTTTTAGAACTATTTTTGTATATTAATTTTTATTTTATAAATTATAACATAATAGATGATGTTCTTTTTGTTGGCTCTCAAATTTGACTTCTCGATTGACTGTGTACATAAATCAAACATAGTTATCTAACTGTCCATAGTTAACCGAGAAATGTTTCCTTTTATTTTTTTGAAAAAACTAAAAATTAAAATTAAAGATTATATTCTATCTGTGAAATCATAAATATAATCACTTGTTTATGTTACACCCAACAAAGATATAGTTCATATACTTGCAAACAATTTTTAATTTATTCAACCAAGCATGATTCGTCCAAGAAAAAATAACAACACTGTGTTATCACATATATAGGGGCGGTATAATAATATGAAAAATTATTGGTCAAAAGTTAATATGAGGAAAGATGAAAGATAGAAATAATTAATGTACTCACTATGAGAATTCATAATATTATAACTAAAGAGTGTAAAAGAGTGTGAATAACATTTGCAATAATTTGTAATAACTAAGAGAATGTATAATGTTAAAACTAAACTAGTGAATATAGCCGCGCTTCGCGCGGTTATAAGTTTATTAGTGAATAAATAAATATTTCTTTTATAAATTTAATCTAGATAAAAATATAAAATTATAAATATAAATATAAATCTCTTTGTTGGAACTCATGGATTGATTTGGTTACAATTTCTAAAACATTACATCTTATATGAATGATTGAAGAAATGAAGTGAAGAAGATTATATTGAAATTCTAAATATATACAAACTTGATATACCAGCTAAATTATTACTCATTCAATATTAATATTCTCTAATATACGTGATTTCCTCTTTTATTTAAACCTCATAATTATATAAGAAATTTTAATATTGAGTATGTTAAGAAAGTTTTATTTATAGAAAAAATAAAGAGAAGAAAATAGAAAAAACAATTAATAGATTGATGAGAGGCATTTAAGGAAATGAAATAAATGGCAATAATAAGAAAAAACATATCTTTTATTTGAAAGAAAACGAAGAAAAAGAAAAGAGAGAAAAACTTGAAGGAATGAAATAAATGTTAATAATTAATAAAGAAAGAAATAGATTTTTTTTACAATTTCTTTGATCAATTTTTTTTTAAAAAAAGTTCAAAATTCTGAGAAAAAAAGAAAAATAGTGATATTGCCCAATGAGACATGCCACCTCACTTTAATTTGAAAGGACAAAATATAAAATAATAATTTAAATGTAATTTAACACTCTTAATTGTATAATAACTACTTTTATGGTTAGAGAAATGAAGTGAGGAGATTTTATTGAAATTCTAAATAAAAATTGAGAAAAAGGTTAAATTATACTAATCAATATTAATATTCTCAATTATTACATGATTTACTCCCTTCTTAAAAATTCATAATTATATAAGGAATTTTAATAGTTGAGCATATTAAGATAATTTTATTTAAAGTATAAAAAAAAGATAGAAGAAAGTGGCAAGAGAGGCATTTTAAGGAAATAAATGACGATAATGAAGAAAATTATATTTATTTTTAATTTGGAAGAAGATGGAAGAAGAAGAAGAAAATAAAGAGATTTGAAAAAGAAATAAATGTCAATAATTAATGAGAAAGTAAATATAATTTTTAAATATATTTTTTGATTAAAAAATTAAGAAAAAAGTTTTAAATTATGAAAAATAAATAGTGATACTATCTAATGAGACATGTCATTTCAATTTTTTACTATTCAACTTTAGTATTATCTATAAATATAGATCTTTAGAAGAAGAAATGAGGTAAAAAAAAATAAAAAAAATGACAGATCAAATTTTGTAAAAAATAAAAGAGTTATAATAGTTAATTCCTTAGGTTAAATAAATAAATAAAAGAAGATAAAAAGAACAAAGGAAAATGAGTGATTAAGGTAAATGGTATAAATTACATTAATGATGAAATTAAGGAAAGGTAGAAAAAGAAATTAATGGCATTGATAATGAAAGTAATTAAATATAATCATTTCAAATATAAAACTATAAGGTAAAAAATTTAGTGTTCTAAAATTAGGGAAAAACCCAAAAAAAATTAAAAAGACAAATTACAAATATCTTATTTATAGTTTAAAAATTGTTATACCGTTAAGTAGTATTTATATATTTATATATAGCTAATTAGAAATAGTTTATAATAGTTCTTTGCTTTCCTTTTATTATAGTATGAATAAATTTAAGATTTTTAATTATTTTAATAGTCATAAATAATGAAATGGTCCCATTCACTAAATCCTATTTGGACATTTAACAAAAATTAAGTGTGTCATTGAATATTACTAAACAAATTTGTAGCGGGGGTGTACACACATATATTTATATAAATCAGGAAAATACTTGTAATAAAAAAAGAAATTAATAGAATAAAAAAGTTGAAATAAATAATGTGAGCACTAATTTTGGCTCCTTTCAAATCATAATTGTTTTTATTCTCCTTCTAATTTTATGAATTTCATAAATAAATTGATTATTTCTTCAAATAATTCTACCTTTACTCTTCTCTTAATTTAATATGAATTCCATAAATAGATAATTCTTCTTGGCCTTTGAACACTCATCACTCTTCCTATAAATTTCTCAATCAAGTTAATTTTTGCTCCAAAATAGAGCTTCGACTAAATCTGAATAGCGTTGGGCCCATTCGGGGGTGACGCTCCCAATAGAATTTTCTCCATACCCAAGGCTCGAACCCGAGACCTCTAGTTAAGGGTGAAACACTCCCACCAATACACCACAACCCATGTTGGTACCTTTCTTATTATACCAATATACTCTGTCTTTCTCTTCCACTTCTTTTTGGATGGAGTAGAATTATGTATGCCAATAGATATGTAATATCAAATGTTGACATTCACGGCTAATAATAGAACGGTACACACCGTTTTTTTTATATATTATAAATTGATAGATGTGAAGAAGTAGAAGAAACGGAAGAAGAATAGTGAAATCATGGAGTTCATTGTTATTGCTATGGATACTCAAATCTTTTTAATTTATAGGCAAAATTTATTAACAGTTTTGGTAAATGAAAAGTTTTTTTTTTTTTACAATTACTTAAATGTACAGTAATTTAAGGGATGTTTTAAGAGGAGGTGATTAATTGGGTAAGACAATTAAGTTTTTGAAAATATAAATAAAAAAAAAAAAAAAAAAGAGATAAAAGATAAATCAAATGTTGATCATAGAAGAGTGCCACATCAGATTGTTTATATCCAGCTTTATATATATATATATATATATATATATATATATATATATATAGATAGATAATTAATGTGCAATAAATGAATTTCTAATAAATTTTATACTTACATAAATAAATAGGACTTTTAATTAATGTTACTATTTTTTTTATAGGTATTAAATTTTAAATTAGTGCAAAGACAAAAACAAAATGTTTATTCTATATTACTAAAAATAAATTTATTTTGTTAATGATAAATTTTAAATGATTCACATATTTTCACATTTGTTGTGATTTTTTTTAAAAAAAAAAGAACTTGAATTTTTTTAAAATAATATATTCTGAAGTTAGAAGATCTTGTTAGCTTGATAATACATTCGTGACATATATAAATACCTACCCAAATATATATATATATATATTAGAGAAAGGATTACTTAGCAAATATTGGAGACTAAGTTGTAATTAATAGAAGTTAGAAGTACTAGTTTGTAAGTTGTACAATATGTTAGAAAGTTAGTTAGAAAAGTTAGTTAAGGAATATTGTATATAAACGCATGTATTGTGATAGCCAGAATCAATTCAAGTTAAATAAAAATTGTTCCTAGTATACTTCATCTTTCTTCTCTCTTAGCTTGAATAGGAATACCCTGTTCAAGTTATATATATATATATATATATATATATATATATATATATATGTTTGCATTAATAAAAATATATATCTCATAAAAATAGTTTAAAATAAATAATAAAAATTAAACTAATACATACTTTAACTGCCGTTATTAAAAGTAATATGAACTTTTTTTTCGTCAAAAATAATGAAATATTAAGAAATAGTAAATTAGTAAAACAAAAGGGCAATGTTTACATAGTAATAACTATTTTGAAGCAAACTTCCTAACAATCTAAATCACATAAGTAGCATTGATAAAGAGAAAAAACATAAAATCACCATTAAAGTTGTCCCAAATTTTCAAAAAGAAACCTTAACTTTACGGGTGTCCTATTAAGCCACAAAAGTATTATATACCTTTGTAAATAGATCATTTTGACCCATTGTCTCATCAATAAAGTTGCGCGTAATTTTCACCCCTTTTGACCCCTTTTAATTTTATTGTCACACTGTCAACATCGACACTCTATGGTCTCTCCTTCCTCAAGAGGTGAAGAACAATGATACTGCCAATAAGGGTACTGCACCATTGATTGAGATTACCCATCTTGAGTACTTCAAGGTTTTAGGCAAAAGTGTTTTGCCTACAGGACAACCTGTTGTTGTGAAGGCTAAGTTGGTGTCGAAGAACACAGAGAAGGAGATTAAAGAAAATGGTGGAGCAGTTGTTCTTACCGCTTAGATTTAAAATTGTTAGTACTTTTTTTATGTTAAAGTTACTGTTTTTGATTAGTTAATGAAGATTTGAACTTGGTATTACTTGTTTGAAATCTTTTGAGATGCTTCAATTAAATGAGTTATTCCATGTTAAAGCATCTACTATAGCTAGTATGTTGTGATTCTAAATCTGAATAATGATTTTTCTCAAGTTTGTGTTAATGATATTTGCTCGTGCTAGTGTTTACGTGCTCTGCCATTAACTAAGTTCAGCTGCTTCAAAGTTGAAGGGGCTCGTCCATGCACATTTGTGGCAATTGTAGCTCAATTTGGAGAAGATAATGAATTTAAATGATGGGGTAAATAATTAATAAAGAAAATAATTGAAATGTGACACTTTTCACATTTCAATTGGTTTTGACAGCAAAAAATGGACCTTCATGTGCATCATGTGCGTGGTCACAAACATAGTGAGAAAATAAGTTAAAATGGTCCTTTTACAAATATATTCAATACTTTTGTGGGGTAATAGGACGCTCGCAAAGTTAAACTGTCTTTTTGAAAATTCGGGACAACTTTAGTGGTGACTTTATGTCTTTTCTCATTGATATAAAGTCATTCTTTTGTCTTGAGCATAAAAAAAATCGTGACAATTCTCTAACTCTTGAGAAGTTTAATAATTTTTGGAAAAGATATTCAGAAACATATATAGCTACATCACAAGAGAAATTGTTAACAAAAAATAAAAAATGAATCTATACTACGATAAAAATTAAACTAATACAAACTTCAGCTAGCGTTATTACAAGTCATATGAATTTTTTTTCGTTGAAAATACTAAAATATTAACAAATAGTAAATCAGTAGAACAAAAGGACAATGGTTTATATAGTAATAACTATTTTGAAGCAAACTTCCGAACAATCTAAATCATATATGTAGCATTGATAAATAAAGTCATTCTTTTGTCTTGGGCATCAAAAAAACAAATCGTGACAATTTTCTAACTCTTGAGAAGTTTAATAATTTTGGAAAAATATACAGAAGCATATATCTACATCACAAGAGAAATTGTTAACAAAAACAACTGAATTTAGACTACAATAAAAATTAAACTAATACAAATTTCAACTAGCGTTATTACAAGTCATATAAACTTTTCTTCGTCGAAAATATTTAAATATTAATAAATAATAAATCAATAAAATAAAAAGGCAATGTTTATATAGTAATAACTATTTTAAAGCAAACTTTCCCACAATCTAAATCACATAAGTAGCACTAATAAATAAAGTCATTCTTTTTTATTGACTATCAAAAAATAAATCGTGACAATTCTCTAACTCTTAAGAAGTTTAATAATTTTTAAAAAAGATATTCAGAAGCATATATCTACATCACAAGAGAAATTGTTAACAAAAACAAATGAATTTAGGCTACATCATGTTAACTTCATATATTGGAACATTACATACTAATGTATATACTAAGAAAAAAAAAATTATATCATAAAAATTATTTTCCTCAAGTACTCGAGTTTAAAGAATATACCCTCTTAGGATACAACAATATACTCCATCAGAATAGTGGTACCTTATATTCCGCTAAAAAAAATGCAAGAAGAAGTGTAGAAGATTAAAAAAAAAGTTGTGGTTGAAAAATGAGAGGCAACCCCTCTATTTATAGTCAACAAAGGCTAGTATGAACAAGTATTTTTTATTACTTATCTGAAAAGTCATATGTCACAACCCAGATCATCGTGATTGGCACCCACACTAATCCTCCGGTGGAAGAACCATTACTACAACCCAACTAAGAATCTTAACAAAAAACTAAGCATTTAAAGATACAGAAGCATCTTGAAATGCAAAAATGATATAGAGTTCCCATAAACTCCCAAGGTTTAAACAAATAACTAACCAAACTAATGCGGAAGTTTAACCCTTAGAACCTTAAAGTCATTGGACCAAAACATCTAAAGTGGAACAAGTCTAAGAGTAATGGGTATAACCCAAAACTAAACATACGAATACTTTTAATTAGAAAGTCTGAGTCCGAAATGAAGGACTCCATGGCAGGCTGAAAGAACTGGCTCACCCTTGAAATCCGGTCTCGATTAGTGATCACCTAATTGAGGCCTGTCAGTAGCCGCCTGAAGATGTCTTGTACTCAACAAAGAACGAGCAAGTGCAGTATAAGTACACAACCACAGTATAGGATCACGCGGCTATTCCAGTAAGCGAACATATACAAGAAATCACAACACAGTAAACACACATATACAGAATATACAAATCAGTTATCATTTCAAGAACAATATACAATTCTACATTCTCAATAACAAGTAGATACAACAGTATAGTAGTCCTCTCATGAAACCCACACCCAAATTGTTAGTGTGTCGGTATGTGACACCCGATCCAATATATATGTCAGAACGTGATACCCGATCCAATATATGTGTCGGAACGTGACACCCGATCCAATATATGTGTCGGAACGTGACACCCGATCCAATATATGTGTCGAAACGTGACACCCTATCCAATCAGCACAACCACAATCACAATCATACCCATAATGCACATTACTCATAATCATACAATCAAGTATTAGGTTCATGGCATGCAATTGTTCATTCATACTCATTTCACTAGATTTGATCTACGGTGCCTCATTCACATACATTCATGCATTATAATGAAGCAATTACCGACATATATTACACAAACATGAAATCAAACCACCACCTACCTCAAAACCAAGCTTGAATCCCCCTAAGGAACTTGAATCTTCCCTTTCCGGATTATTTCCGCTTGTTCGTGGTCTAAAAATAACAAATTAATTCAAGGATCAATAAACGAGGCCTAATTACCTGAATTACAATCAAAATCATCAACCCTAGGCCAAACCCAAGACCCCAATACCCAACTTAGGGTTTTTTCCACCATTAGTTTTAGGTCAAAACCCAACCCCAATGATAATCACTCATGAATCTAAGTTCTATGGATTGAAAAATCGATTAGGGGAGTAAAAACTGTCAAAAACTTGCCCTGGTTCCTTTCTTAGCTCTTAAGAACGAAAGTTGTAGAATAATAACATTTTTGGGGTTTACTCTCGACTTAATTCGTCAATGGGCCGCTACAACGGACCCCATCCTGCCACAGCGGCCCCACCCTGGCGGCTTGTACAGAGGCAGAGAGTCAGAATTTCAGTTCCAAACTCCCATTTCACAACACACCTTCATCCCTTGACGTTCAAAGACTACCCCTTCACGCTAAGATCAGTTTCGGGAGTTCTACTCTCCCGTATTCGATTCTGTAAAGTCGTACGAGCTCCTTAACGTCTTATCTATCCACTCATGTGATCAAATTCACAATTAGATCCCCCATTCATTACCATATTTCCTTAGACCTCACTTGACTCAGATTTCGTCCAAATCTGGACTAGGCTACAATTTTTCAAGTCACTACTCAAAAGTTTTCTGGCCCAAGTTCTTTCCCCATTGGCTTTTCCATAACGACGAAAATAGGTCGTTACATCATAACCTTTCCAAGAAGTCACAACCCTTTGGAAAAGTCACAACTTATTGAAAAAGTCACAACTCTTTGGAAAAGTCACAACTCATCGAAAAATCACAACCCTTTGAAAAAAGTCACAACGCATCAAAAAAGTCAAAACCTAAGTTAGAGATATTATATTAATTTAATATTCAAGTTAGGAGTTCATGTTTTTAAGGTAACTAGTTTTTTGACATGAATGTTCAATGTGGATCGTCATATATATCTCTTATTTACGGAAACCTATGAAGATGGTCAATGAAATTTTTCATTAGTTAAATGCAATAATGTATATATTTATTTCAATTTGATGAGGTTCAATCTTGTAATTAGTCGTATCTCACTAATATTATCTTATAGACGATATTTATTGTGTATTATTCTTGTCATCTAACCAGATGTGCTTTGCATGTGTATTCCACGTTAAATTGTTTAGATGTCATATGAATATGTGGAGAAAAAAAAACTCGGAACATTTTAAAATAATATATTTTAAAGTTAGAAGATCTTGTTAACTTGATAATACATTTGTGACATATATAAAACTTTAATTTAAATACAAATACCTACCCAAATATAAATAAATATTTGCATTAATGAGAATATTTATCTCATAAAATTAACTATTAAATAAACAATAAAAATTAAACTAATACAAAATTCAATTGATGCTATTACAAGTCATATGAACTTTTCTTCGTCTAAAATATTGAAATATTAAGAAATAGTAAATAAGTAAAACAAAAGGGCAATGTTTATATAGTAATAACTATTTTGAAGTGAACTTCATGAGAGTCTAAATAACATAAGTAGCATTGATAAATAAAGTCATTCTTTTGTTTTGAGCATCAAAAACAAATCGTGACAATTCTCTAAATTTTGGAAAAGATATTCAGAAGCATATATCTACATCCCAAGAGAAATTGTTAACAAAAACAAATGAATTTAGACTACATCATGTTAACTTCATATAGTAGAACATTACATACTAATGTATATATTAAGCAAAAAAATAATTATTATATCATCAAAATTATTTTACTCAAGTACTCGAGGGTATGGAATATACTCTATTAGGATAGAACGACTTACTTCTCAGAATAGTGGTACCTCATATTCCTCTTAACTTCGAACTCCCTCAACAACAATAAATCACACAAAAAGATTTGAAATGCAAGAAGAAGAGTAGAAGATTGAAAAAATTGTGGTTGAAAAATGAGAGGAATCCCCTCTATTTATAGTCAACAAAGGGTAGTATGAACAAATGTTTTTTGTGTCTTATCTCAAAAGTCCTGACCTTTTCGAGAAGTCACAACCCTTTGGAAAAGTCACAACGTATTGAAAAAGTCACAACTCTTTGGAAAAGTCACAACTTATTGAAAAAGTCACAACTCTTTGGAAAAGTCACAACTTATTGAAAAAGTCACAACTCTTTGGAAAAGTCACAACTCATCGAAAAATCATAACCCTTCAAAAAAGTCACAACTTATCGAAAAAGTCACAACCTAAGTTAGGGATATTATAGTAATTTAACATTCAAATTAGGAGTTCATGCTATTACCTATATATATATATATGTATATCGTGTCGAGAGATCAATATGTGAAGCTTATATCATTAAAGAAATGTCAACATTCAGTTCCCATTATTTCCAGCCTAATGTGCAAACTATTCTGAACAAAGTTACTCAAAATGATGATGGAGGTAAAGTTGATGCACCTGATGGTTGTCTATCCATCTTTTTACATCCAGGACGTCCAAATGAGGAGATGAGTGGTCGTTATTTGTCCGATAAGGAGTGATATGCGGCAATAAGAATATATGTTTTGTTGAATCATGACGAGATTCAATAATTCATCCCATAAGTTTATAGATTTTACCTATATAATATATATGTACTACATGAATAGCTAATTTAACAAAAAAATAATCTTACTATTGTAGTATTTTTGAAGCTGAATTGAAAAGAAATTTAGAAAAATATCAGCCTCGAGGAAATTGATAAAGAGAGGAATAGTAGATTTGCCAACTGGTTCGAAACTTATGTGAGTAAAATATAATAGTATGAAGAAGTTCTTATTTTTTATCTATATCAAGTTAAAATTTATATATACATAACTGTACCGATCATTGGTTTATTTTGTGTTTTTGTAAGGTTTTCAATCCAGCTAACAACATAAATGATGAGTGGTTAAAAGACTTGGCTTCTGGTCCTTATAAGTGGGTGCAAACTTGGCCTCAATATTTTACAAATGGCTATAGGTTCAACATACTTAGTTATGGCTCTAACAAATCAACTATGAATAGTGGTGTGTGCATAAAAGGGACAACTTGGAATGACTATTAAAGTGGCTATTATGGATTGCGAGGTGAGGTAATACAACTAGAATATTCCAATCCAACAAAGAAAAGAACCACTATCGTGTAGTTCAAATGTGATTGGTTTTGTAACACCCAAGAAATTTTTTGAGCTAAGACTTGAACCGTCCTTCGTTGTGAGTATGATTTTACTAAGGAATTTAAAATTTCTTAGGTATTAAGGTCAGGTCACTAGATGTAGCACCTTGAGTTTCAAAAAGAACTAAATTGGAAATAGCAAAAATCTGAAATTTTGCAAGTTAAGCTAAGTATGAGTTTTGGGTTGACTTCAAACGACAATAACTCCTAGCTCAGGATGAGTTAGGTGTGCTACCCAATAACGTAGGAAATATCATTGAATTATCTTTCCAACACCACCGAGTTTGCTAAGTTTCGAGGTCGGATGAGTGAGATATGGCCCTTTGAAGTTAGGCTGTCCAGTTAAGGAAAGTTAGCCGAAAATAGTAAGGGGTATTTTGGTCTTTTCCTTAACAAATCAGATTTAATTCATTTTTAGTAAGGTTTTAAGGGTCTAATCCTATTGTTTTCAGTTTTATAATCCTAAAATACGCCTAGGGTTTTAGTAGAGAGTTCAAGAAGAGAAAAGAAGAGAAAAGAGGGAAAAAGAGCATAGGATCAAGCGTTCGTCGAGATTCTTGCGTATTGTAGAAAATTTTCTCCATGGGATTGATCCCTAAGAGGTAATTAAGCTTACATAGAGATGGGTTTACTCACCCACACGCCAAACATGTTATTTTCAGCGCAAATTTCATTCTTGAAGTTGAAAGATTTGAGTTCTTGATGAGTTCTTCATAGGTGTTCTTGAAGTTCATTCTATATCTTGTTATGTTGGGTTTTAGATGATTTCTTGAGATCAAATTGAGTGTTTTAAGGGATGTATTGAGTAGATTAGAGTGCACTTATGTTAAGTAATCAATTCTAAGTGATTGGGGAAGAAACCGTTCGATTCTAGGCGAGTTAGGGTGGGAAAACGAGCAAAGAAATTCGTCGGGTTTTATGGGTTGGGTCCTGGTGTGTCGCGGCAGCCAGAGCGCCCCAAAGTAGGCTTTGAATTTCAGTAGCTGGTGCTTCGTGCCATCCATAGCCCCAGGGTCGCCTACCCCATCCAGTTTTCAATCGGTTGCTCCGTTTGAGTTCTTTCGAAGGGTACCTTCACTCTTTTTCGATTCTAACTACTCTAAGCTACTTATAAACACATAAAATCACTCATAACATGATCCTAACCTTGAATTAATAATTCAAATTCAAGGTAGAGTTGAGACTTAAGTTTTGAGAATTCTTTCGAACATTCTAAGAAAGTTCCTTTGAGTCCTTTTGTGAAGTCTTCGACAACTTCTAGTAACTTGTTTCAAGACTCGAGCAAGTGAGTATGAGAATGAGGAGAATGTATTCATGAGTCTACTTTGTCATCATGAGATCTTTCATAGCATGAACCATAACTCTTGAATTCATAATTCACATTCAAGAAAGAGTTAAGAGTAGAGTTCCAGAAAGTTTTGAGTTCAATTGGGAATGCTTTGAGATCCATAATCGATTTGAGTTAAATTTTGAGAAAGTAAGTATGAGAATTAGAAGAGTTGTATCATGAGTTCAATAATGTTATGTAGACCTACAAGTCAAGTCGTTCATGCCCATAAATTCCGCATGAACTCCATAAGTTGAGTATCTATGAGAGGAGTAATATCTTCATGTCCTAAGTCTTAAGTATTGAGTTTCTAACCCATTTGAGATTACATTCATAATCATGGGAATATTACATGTTACCAATGAAGTCCTTAAGTTGGGTTATTCATGTCCGTAATTCCACATGAACCCTATAAGCCGAGCAGTCTTGAAACGAGAAGTATCTTTGAGTCCTTGAGTTGAGTAGTTCATGCTCATAAATTCCGCATGAACCCTCTGAGTTGAGAATTCTTGAGGTGAGTAGTATTATTGAAATTCTTGAGTTCCAAGTATTGAGTTCTATCTATGGTTATTGAAAACCTTTAATTGAGTCGTTCAGGTCCATAATTCGACATGAACCATATTTTAAGAAGTCTTTTACAAACGTTTTAACTTTGTTTTAAGACTTAAGTTTTGAGTAAAGAGTAAAGAGTTGAGTTCATTTCTTCAAAAGAGTATATTGGGACTATATATTCCCAAAGAGGAAATGTTTTCACATTTAAACAAGAAAGGAAACTGAGATTTCAAAAGAGTCTTTGAGCTAGTTTTTCAGTAAAGAGGAAACTATGATTTCCAAGACATTTTTTAAGCTAAGTTTTGAGTAATTATGTAAAACCAAAGAAAGAGTTTTATTTTTACAAACATATGAGCTAAGTATATTTTGGGAGTAGTATTGAACACCGATATGGGGATGCGAGTTCAGATAACTCAAGTCTCCATAAACCATGTAGCCACTATGGGTAGTAAAGGATCATACTTTTTAGATGACTCCTTAAGATGTTTTTAGCATAGACTAGTGGATCCACTTAGTTAGTTGGGTTCTATACCCCCGGCAAGGTATAGTATGGTCATTGGCAGCATGAGGTGAAGTGTTGTATCATCACTATAGCTCTTAAGTGATGGTTGTCGGTTAGAGAAACTCCCACAGAGTTATATTATATTTTTATATACATACTGAGTATTATTGTATTTTTTTAATACATTAAGTTGTTATTTACAGTTTTACAGATTTTCATATATATTGCATCTTTACTGTTGCATTATCCTTGAGTATTTCGAGTTGAGTATCTTATCCTTGAGTACTTCTGAGTTGAGTAAGTTTGGGTAGTTTTGAGTATCCTTGAGTATACCTCTAAGTTGAATATCTAATCATTGAGTTGAGCTATGTTTCTTTGAGTTGAGTGAGTTAAGAAGAGGTAAGTATGTTTCCTTTTTATCAAAGTTCAAGCTTATGTTTATGCTTTAGAATTCCTCTTACATGCTCGTACATTCCACGTTGCCGATCACGTCTAGGGTGTAGACTCGGGTCGTGACAAACTTGGTATCAGAGCCCAAAGTTCAAGTGTCCTAGGGTATCTATGAAGTTGTGTCGGTAGGGTTTTGTTTATGGTTGTGAGGGACCCACTTCTATAAATGAGGGACTACATACATTTAAGAAAAGTTTCCCTTCTTTCATACTCTTAATAATGCAATAGAGCTATCTCATAGAGATTTTATTCTTACTCCTGCATTTCTCAGATTCATTCATTCAACTACCCATCATACTAGAGGTGGTTGAACAGAAAAGTCAGTCCTTAGTCGATGAGTTGCTCTTAGCAAAAGTCTTGGGGAAGCCAAGAGACCTCATTGAGAGGAGCCCATGAGTGAGTTAAGTGTTGAGTTTCAGAATAATGTCTTCATACGAATCTTGCGTTTGAGCTTAAAATGAGTTGTACTCTCTTCTCTAAGCCTTGTTTCAGCTGAGATCCTTATGAGAAAGTATGTTTAGAGTTTTTCACCCAAAAAGGTAGCATGAGTTACGAGATCATGAGCAATAGTAGTGAAAGATCCCAGAGTTAGGTATGAAGAGGTTTATTAATCTAAGTAAGGGAGATGGTGTTTTGACAAACTATGTTACTATAGTCATTCACCTAGTAAGTTAGTAATAAAAAAAATTCTCTTATGGGTAGACTAAGAAGTGATGAGTTGTGAAGATTCCATCATAGGAGGTAGAGTGTGTTGTAGCTACGAAGGATTTTGTGATGAAATGTCATTGTGTAGGTAATGACCAAGTGTAAGTGTCGAATAGAAGAGAAAACATATTCATAAAGTGATAGATCTAAGCTAGGCTTATGATTTGTTTGAGAAGGTCATGAGGTTCAGAAGGTTATAGAACTGATCAAGCAATGAGGTATAGCATAGTAGGCGAGCAATCGTATTGATATTCGGGTTTAGTATGAACATTAAGCTTGAATTTGAGATGAGTGTCATGATCCAAAGAATGGTAACATGAGGGTGATGATGTTAATCTTGAGATTTGATCTGGTAGACTTGACATAAGAGTAGGTGAGAAATTGAAATGTTTGATGCAATAAATATGAGTGGTAGAAGTGAGAGACCCTAACCTTTAGATAAGGGCAGTGAAGTGTGGCTAAGTCACAAGAGTAATAAGAGTGTTAAGAGGTGTACCGAGAGGGTATGTAACCAGAAGAGGTTAAGGGAAACACCTTGGAAAGAGTTCTTAGTACCGCTTATAGAGAGTTTCGTAGGCATGAGATAAACTTCTCCCAAGTGTTAGATTAAAAGAAGAGGTAGACCATTTAGAGATGATGCAATATGTCCATAGCTTTCAAGTGTTAGCTTTAGACCTAAGGAGGAGATGACAAGATGAGAAATTGAGTCAAGTGTTTGAGATTAAGATGGTAATGAATTCAAAGAGTTTTGGGGATATCTTTTTAGAGGTCCTTTTTGTAATGGAGTGATGTTAAAAAAAGGAGGTTGATGTTCTTATCGTGTTAGTGATGGTGTGATAATTCCATCTAAGGTTATTAACAATGAGGAAGAAGAGGACTAGGTTTTACTAAGAGAAATAGTTAAATGAGAGCCCTTAGTTGGATCTGAAGGAGTTGGTTAGTAGGAGTTCATGGAGTTGTTCGAGTACTAAGCTTGAATGTGGTGGTAAAGAGTAATAATTTTGGGATGAGATTCCTTACAGAGAGGTATAGAACCCGAACCTAAGGATTTGGGTTAAGCTTGAATATAGTAAGAGCATACCATTATACGCGCACCTTAGTAAGAGTAACCCAATCCAGTCGTCATTCGAGGACGAATGATCCCAAGGGGGAGATATTGTAACACCCCAGAAAATTTTTGAGCTAAGACTTGAGCCATCCTTCATTGTGAGTAGGATTTTACTAAGGAATTTAAAATTTATTAAGTATTAAGGTCAGGTCGCTAGATATAGCACCTTGAGTTTCAAAAAGAACTAAATTGGAAATAGCAAAAATCTGAAATTTTGCAAGTTAAGCTAAGTATGAGTTTTGGGTTGACTTCAACCGACAATAACTCCTAGATCAGGATGAGTTAGGTGTGCTACCATATACCATAGGAAATATCATGGAATTATCTTTCCAAATCCACCGAGTTTGCTAAGTTTCGAGGTCGGATGAGTGAGATATGGCCCTTTGAAGTTAGGCTGTCCAGTTAAGGAAAGTTAGCCGAAAATAGTAAGGGGTATTTTGGTCTTTTCCTTACCAAATCAGATTTAATTCATTTTTAGTAAGGTTTTAAGACTAATCCTATTAGGTTCAGTTTTATAATCCTAAAATACGCCTAGGGTTTTAGTTGAGAGTTAAAGAAGAGAAAAGAAGAGAAAAGAGGAGAAAAGAGGAGAGGATCAAGCGTTCGTCGAGATTCTTGCGTGTTGTAGTGGATTTTCGCCATGGTTTTGATCCCTAAGAGGTAAGTAAGCTTACATAGAGATGGTTTTACTCACCCACACGCCAAACATGTTATTTTCAGCTCCAATTTCATTCTTGAAGTTGAAAGATTTGAGTTCTTGATAGGTGTTCTTGAAGTTCATTCTAAATCTTCTTGTGTTGGGTTTTGGATGATTTCTTGAGATCGAAGTGAGTGTTTTAAGGGATGTATTTAGTAGATTAGAGTGTACTTATGTTAAGTAATCAATTCTAAGTGATTGGGGAAGAAACCGTTCGATTCTAGGCGAGTTAGGGTGGGAAAACGGGCAAAGAAATTCATCGGGTTTTCTGGGTTGGGGCCTAGCGTGTCGCGGCAGCCAGAGCGCCCCAAAGTAGGCTCTAAATTTCAGGGGCTGGAGCTCCGCACCACCCATAGCCCCAAGGTCGCCTGCCCCGTCCAGTTTGCAATCAGTTGCTCCGTTTGAGTTCTTTCGAAGGGTACCTTCACTATTTTTTTATTCTAACTACTCTAAGCTACTTATAAACACCTAAAATCATTCCTAAAATGATCATAACCTTGAATTAATAATTCAAATTCAAGGTAGAGTTGAGAGTTAAGTTTTGAGAATTCTTTCGAACATTCTTAGAAAGTCCCTTTGAGTCCTTTTGTGGAGTCTTCTACAACTTCTAGTAAATTATTTCACGACTCGGGCAAGTGAGTATGAGAATGAGGAGAATGTATTCATGAGTCTACTTTGTCATTATGAGATCTTTCATAGCATGAACCATAACTCTTGAATTCATAGTTCACATTCAAGAGAGAGTTAAGAGTAGAGTTCCAGAAAGTTTTGAGTTCAATTGTGAATCCTTTGTGATCCATAATTGATTTGAGTTAAATTTTGAGAAAGTAAGTATGAGAATGAGAAGAGTTGTATCATGAGTTCCATTATGTTATGTAGACCTACGAGTCAAGTCGTACATGCCCATAAATTCCACATGAACTCCATATGTTGAGTATCTATGAGAGGAGTAATATCTCCATGTCCTAAGTCTTAAGTATTGAGTTTCTAACCCATTTGAGATTACATTCCTAATCATGGGACTATTACATATTACCCATGAAGTCCTTGAGTTGGGTTATTCATTTCCATAATTCCGCATGAACCCTATAAGTCGACCAGTCTTAAAACGAGAAGTATATTTGAGTCCTTGAGTTGAGTAGTTCATGCTCATAAATTCCGAATGAACCCTCTGAGGTGAGCATTCTTGAGGTGAGTAGTAGTATTGAAGTTCTTGAGTTCCAAGTATTGAGTTCTATCTATGGTTATTGAAAACTTTGCATTGAGTCGTTCACATCCATAATTCGGCATGAACCATATTTTAAGAAGTCTTTTACAAACGTTTTAACTTTGTTTTAAGACTTATGTTTTGAGTTAAACAAAGAGTAAAGAGTAAAGAGTTGAGTTCATTTCTTCAAAAGAGTATATTGGGACTATGTATTCCTAAAAAGTAAATGTTTTCACATTAAACAAGAAAGGAAACTGAGATTTCAAAAGAGCCTTTGAGTTAGTTTTTTCAGTAAAGAGAAAACGATGATTTCCAAGACAGCTTTTAAACTAAGTTTTGAGTAATTATCTCAAACCAAAGAAAGAGTTTTGTTTTTACAAACATATGAGCTAAGTATATTTTGGGAGTAGTATTGAGCACCGATATGGGGATGCGAGTTCAGATAACTCAAGTCTTAATAAACCATGTAGCCATCATGGGTAGTAAAGGACCATACCTTTTAGATGACTCCTTAATATGCTTTTATCATAGACTAGTGGATCCACTTAGTGAGTTAGGTTCTATACCCCCCGACAAGGTATAGGATGGTCTTTGGCAGCATGAGGTAAAGTGTTGTATCATCACTATACCTCTTAAGTGATGGTTGTCGGTTAGATAAACTCCCACAGAGTTATATTGTATTTTTATATACATACTGAGTATAATTGTATTTTTTTAATACATTGAGTTTCTATCTACAGTTTTATAGTATATATTGCATCTTTTACTGTTGCATTAGTCTTGAGTATTTCAAGTTGAGTATCTTATCCTTGAGTACTTCTGAGTTGAGTAAGTTTGGGTAGTTTTGAGTATCCTTGATTATACCTCTGAGTTGAATATCTAATCATTGAGTTGAGCTATGTTTCTTTGAGTTGAGTGAGTTGAGAAGAGGTAAGTATGTTTCCTTTTTATCAAAGTTCAAGCTTATGTTTATGCTTTAGAATTCCTCTTACATGCTCGTACATTCCATGTACTAAGCCATTTGGCCTGCATCTTCTCATGATGTAGACACAAGTATTCAGGATCATTAACTGGAGCTTCGTTGATACATTCGGAAGTTCGAGTTAGCTATGGTGAGCCTCCTTGTTTTCGAAGGATTTCATTTACTTTTCAATTTTGTTAGGATGTCGTGGGTCTTGTCCCAACTTCCATATTTGTCAGTTAGAGGCTTCATAGATAGACAATAGAGTTTTAGAAGTCTGTTCATTTATTTTATTAAATGTTTTAAAGACTTAAGTTGCCTATTTTCTGGCGAGTTGAATAATTTATTTTTATTTTGGTTTCTTTTGAGTTAAAGCTTGTGTCTAAGTTTCATGAATTTTAATAAATTTTTAATCTTTTGAATGCTTGAGTTAGTCTTTTGCTTGTAGTCAGCCAGGATGAGGGTTCGCTTGGGGACCAACAATGGTCTTTGAGTGTCGGCCACGTCCAGGGTGTAGACTCGGGTCGTGACAGATTTGATCCAACATTGGGTTGAGGGTGTAAGGTTCATAATCAGTATTGGATAATTGATATCAATTATAAAAAAGGTTCTCGAGTTATGCCTATGAACCTTTTGTGTTGGCTGAACAAGCGCAATAAGTCTATTTTGTAGAATATCCAAGTAGAAAGAAAGATTGTATTGACTAGTGGGAAGTGTGTAAAATAAAAGCTAGAAATCAAATTGATTCCCCAAATATACCATACCAAGAAAATGACAATTTACACTCGATACTCCCAACTGTCACTGATGATCTTGATAGCTTACATCATGAAAATACATGATGTTGAAAATGAGACTGTTGAAATTGATTGAAAGCATGATATTAATGCTATTGAAAGTGATGAAGATATAGAAGAATCTAATTTTGAACTCTCTGAAGATGAAGGAGATGAACAAAGTGATGAAAACTTTGAAACTGATGAGAGTGAATAATCATCACTTTTTACTGTAATTTCTTTTCTAGAGTTTTTTCTTTTATTACTATTGCTACTATTTTCTGCTGCTTGATGTCATTTATGAAAACCTAAGTATTATTTTTTTCGAAGTTGATTCATCAATCTGTTAAATTGGTTATTTAGCACTCTTTTAAATACATTTATTTTCTAGTGATGCCATCTACTAAGAGGGAGTATGTTGAGTGAAGTGATATTGCCTGGTAGCCATCAATTAAAGTTTCTATTCTACTTTTTAGTACAATATTTGACTGCTGGAAACGTTCTCATATACACTTAGTCATACATACGTACTTTCCCTAAACTAGTTGAGTCAGTGAAATTACTTTAGTATGTTTCCAGTAATTTATTATCGTTTTATATATGTAATTTATGTAAGGAATACACGAAGAGCTGGAGATTTTTAATGATATGCATATGGAGAAGTGTGGATAAAATGTAGTCTCCATAGTAGAAAATGTTTGCAGAATACTGTAGTAGAGTCTTAATCTTACCATTTTTATGTGTCAAGAATTTGATGTAACACTTCGATCGTGTAGGACTATAGTTCTCTTTCATTGACAAAAAGAAAATTCTACCCTTGCTGCAATAAAGTATACTACTATCATTGAAGGAGTACATTTTGTTTATTGACTCACCGTCTAAATGGGTGAATCGATCTATCTTGTTTGCTTTTGTTAAATCAGTGAATATTGAGTGCAAAAGAGCTTCATTATTTTCTCTACATTTATCATT
This sequence comes from Solanum chiquidenum, assembly GCA_029582725.1. Lineage (NCBI taxonomy): Eukaryota > Viridiplantae > Streptophyta > Magnoliopsida > Solanales > Solanaceae > Solanum > Solanum chiquidenum. The sequence continues at coordinate 20,876 of JAJOOS010080149.1, read as the reverse complement.
TTATAGCATGAAATGTTGCAAATTTTTAGTGGGTGCTCGAGTATTATTCTGTAGTTCTTGTAAATTTTTTATCAGGAAATATGGTAAGGGGAAGAGGCATTAAACGTAGTTGGGAAGGCCGTGGGGGCATAACTAACAAAGGAGGAGGAGGTTGCAAGCAGCCACCAGACACTTCTTAGAAAGATGTTAGTGAACCGTCAATTCCCACATATCAACATGTTGGTTTAAACCAGTGTATTTGCTCATCACGTGAAAATAGCTCTCAACAGATTGTACCTACACCTCAATATGTCAATGCTCAACAAATAACTAGTCATGAAAATGTTGGTGGTCAACAAGAAGCTCATACTTCTTTGGATATCAAATGTCAGCAAACACCTTTTTCTCAGAATGTTGGTGCTCAACAATAAACTCCAACTTAAGATGTTTCTCCTGAACAAACGCTCGCATCTTTTCAAAGTAGTAATCCACATACAAGATACTCTTGGTGGCATGAAGTCCTTAAAAGTAAATGGAGATACGTGATTAAAATAAAATTATATAACTAATGGTTAAATATGTTTTCATTTAATAATGTTCTCATAAAGTATTGCATCAATTATTTTGTAGATTCTTCCCACATGAGGTTGTTCAAGATGTGGTGTTTGCCTTTAAGAAAAGCTTCTCCAGACCATGGCATTGTTAGAGAAAAGTTCCAGAGCATGTACGAGACAAATGGTTCAATGACTTTGAGGTACCTATACCTAAACAAGAATCTGTGAATTTAACTTACGCGTCAGATTTTTCACATTAGTAAATTCTAAAATAAATAAAATATACATGTGTGTGTGAGAAGACACTAATCGATACATGAATCTCGTAGCATACTTGTTAACTAGAAAATTGTTTAGTCTTTAAAGGAGATTCCTCTATTTGGCCTGATGTTGTCTTTTTGTGTAGATATGGAGGATGATTTCTCGAGCTTAATGCTTTTTTTCTTGTTGGTGTTGTTGAAGTCTTCTATAATTTTATAAGTCAAAACATTATATATGCAAGCATTAAACAACGATTCTAGGACTTGTGATTCAGATTTCCTTTATTGCATCATGTACGACAACCATTAGATATCTGCCTTCTATTTTAGTATTTGTCTCTATAATTTCCAGCCAATCCATTAGTTTCTTCCACAACTTTCTTGCATAACTACAGTTAATGAATAGATGTATGAAGGATTCCACTTCTCTTGTGTTACATAGAACACATTCTAGTGGTTTATCTACCGTAGCTAATCTTTCCTGTAATGTTATTCATAGAATGTATTGTTGTTTTGGTACTATTTCTTTGATAGTTATCAGACTCTTCCAGATCACATTCTAGAATTTTGACATAAAAAAGGTAAGTTTCTTTTAGGTTATTATTGCTTAAGGATACAACCCATAGAAGCTTAGCAACCTTGTTACACACTTGACAATCAATTATATTAAAGCCTCCTGCACTTCTAGATTTACACAATGTCTCCTAAGTTTCCAAGGTCGATCTTCTTGATAACCAGTTATTCTTCTTAACTTGATTGTGCATCTCAACTTGAAAAACAGTACTAAATTGATTATTTAATTTATATTTGCAGAAGAATTATTCTTTTTCTGGTGAAGATAAAGTACTTGTTCGAAAAACTTTTAACCGGGTAAGTAGTGAAAGATTGAGTGACGGTTTGTGAAAAGCAAAGAAAACATATTCAAGAACAAAGAAAATACTGAAGTGGATTGCTTAAGTTCATTGGGACGGTTTGATGTATATTGGAACTCTAACAGTTTTAAGTAATCAACTCAAAGAATAGATTGTTATCTAATAATGGAGAAGGTCCTTCCTTACATACTGGAGGATCAGTTGCATTTACTGAGTACAGAAGAAGATATGTAAGTAATTATTTATTTTTGTTTAGTATTAATCATCATTAGTCTTATGTTATTCTATGATTTATATTGAAAATTGACAATATATTTAATGGTTGTAGAAGGAACTAACTGGTAAACAGCTTCAAAACGATGAATTATTTCTAAAGACTCACAAAACCAAGTTTCCAAAAGGTGAAAGACATGATGACATCAGCACCAGTCTTAGCCTTGCCAGAGGGTTTAGAGAGCTATGCAATGTATTGTGATGCTTGGGGTATTGGTTTAGGATGTGTTATGATGCAATATGGTAAGGTGGTCGTATATGCTACAAGGCAATTGAGGAAGCATGAGAAAAACTATTCAACCCATGATTTAGAGTTGGATGCAGTTGTGCATGTATTGAAGATATGGAGACACTATATATATGGCGTTCATGTTGACATTTTTACATATCATAAGAATCTTCAATATATGTTTAGACAAAAGGAATTGAATATGCGACAATGTCTATAATCTAGGGAAGGCGAATGTGGTAGCCGATGCCCTCAATCGTAGATCAATGTGTTGTTTATCCTATTTAGGTGTCGATAGGCGTGAATTAGCACGAGAACTTCATCAGTTAGCCATCTTGGGAGTTAGATGATTAGAGGCAAGTGATATTAAGGTCAGAGTTCAGAACTCAATCGTATCATAACGATGGCATGAGATCCAATTATCATGCCAATTATCCTCAACTGTTTCATACTTTAGGGTGATAGCATATCAGTTTACAATAGTACACCGAGGTAAGATACCAATTTGGTTTTTATATTGTTGATTATTAATATTAGTGTTATTGTTGTATTATTTTTTCTCGCAATCTTATTGCGGAGCTATGATGTTTAACTATTGGTGACATCCTATCAGATGTCTAGTTTGGAATTAAATACGTTTCGGGTTCCTGGATAGTAACATTTGTAAAGGAGACTCTACCAAAATTTTGGCAACTCCTAAAAACTAATTGTATGACTTCGATTTTTCATTTGAGGACGAATGTTTCTAAGGGGGGGGGGGGAGGATGTAACACATGAACCTTCAGAATGTTTAAATTATTCTACACCTTTGTGGTAGGAGTATTAATAAATTAATAATAATTTAGTATTTCATATTTTTTGTGTTGAAGGGTCATATCTCATGTTTTGAAGTTAAGTGAGTTGTGAAATAAAAGTTGACGAAAGTTATTGTAAGTTTCTTTTAATGTTTTCTCTGAAATTCGGGTCATATGTATCCATGATTTTCTCCCAATATACAAAGTGTTATGGGACCTATAAACTATCAAATCAAAGTTCTATGAGTCTAGTTTCCAACGCATCAGATCGTTTGTTCATACGACTTCAAAATAGAGAGATATTTGCATTTTCGCAGGCACGTGAGGTGGGCCAAGGTCGGTGGGAACTTGCCAAGGTCGATGAGGGCTTTGTTTAATCGACCACCTTCATTTTCACGTTCAGTAGGCCAGAATATAGAGAAATTCTCCCCAAATCTATAAAATACTCTTTAGATCTTAGTGATTTCACCTTGCAAGCTTCAGGAAAGTTGCTCTACGACACGAGCTCATCATTTTGATATAGTTTTCTTTGTGGATTGTGTGGAGTACCTCTGTGGTGGTTGTAGAAGGAGGGTTTTTTACTGTGTTTTGATGTTTTGAGCTTTATTTCGAGCTTAAGTTCAAGGTAAGACCCTCCTTTCATTGGTTCTAGCCTTGGTAAGCCACAAATAGTTAGTTGCGATAGGAATACATATCTTTTGTTGGATTATCACAGTACTTTACATTCTTGTCTGTTGATTGCGGTGCTTCCTTGTTGTAGTATCGAGGGGTTTTTTGAGTAAAAGTCGATAGGCCACTGGAATTCATCGGAAAAGGTATGTTAAGGCTATTCCATTTGTTCACCATGTTTTCTTAAAGCTTAGGAGCGGTACAATAGGGTTGTTATCGTTGGTGAACATGTAGGCATAATTTTGAGTGCTTGACTTATTGAGTGGGTGTAATCCTTCATTGCCGGGACTCGTAATCTGTTAATAACGAACCTATGTAGGGCATGGATTAGAGACTATTATTATAGATTACTTATAGCTAAATTGCTCGCCTTTAGCCTATTAAGTTGTTTGTTATTGTCCTTGGGGTTATTGTTGTTAGCTGTAGAGTTATAACCTGCCTACGGGGCTATGTTGTTGCATAAGAGAGTCGTGTTGTTTCCTAAGAGGGCTATAATGTTGCCAAAAAGGGCTATGTCTTGCCTACAAGGCTATATTGATGCCAAAGAAGGCTATGTATTGCCTACGAGGCTATATTGATGCCAAAGAGGGTTATGTGTTGCATATGGGGCTAAACTGATGCCTAAGAGGGATATGAACTATCGACAATGCTATGTTGTTACCTAAGAGATATATGTGCGGTTTATGGGGTTATATCATTGCCTAAGAGGGCTATGTGACTTCCTCCATGTAAAAGGGGTTACTGATAGGGGTATATAGACTAATTTGGGACCTTCTGGGCTTATGAAGGCCTAGGTAGGTGGTCTTTTTTGTTGTTTGTACATTCCGATCTTATGGGATCTTGGTTGGGTTGTTGTTTTATTATTTTTGTATGTTTAGATTCACTAGCAGGTTAGTATGCTTATCTTATTCTTGATTTTTTTACCTGATTACCTTTAGTATATTATGATACCTACTCATTTAATATGTCGCCTTCCATACTTGGTACATTATTTTGTATTGAAGCCCTTTTCCTGAGGGCACTGCATTCATACTTGTAGGTCCCGATAGACGACTCGATAGACCTCACCACCAGCACCGTTGAGTTCCAGCAGATTGCCTGGCCCTTTTATTTAAGAGTAGCCAGAGTTTAAAGGTTTGGTTGCTTTTGTTGTTTATAGTTTTTAGGTAGGTCGGGGCCTGTCCTGACCAATCTTTGCTACTCTTAGAGGCTTGCAAACTTGTGTCTTTGGTTGTACCCACGTTATCATCCATGTTTGCCTTGTTTGTTGGTTGGTTAAAGTTTGATGGTTGTTTGTTGTATTCTCTTGATATATAAAACTTACATTTTCCTAGATATCATGGTGGCCTCGATGGCCCAAACAAGACTTACTTGCTAGCTGGCTACTTCTTTATTTGAACTTTTGGGAGTAGTTATTTCCTTTATATAGTTGTTGATAGGGCTTTTGCCTGCCAAGGCCTTATTTTAAAGTTGAGATACACTCGTTTGTTTTCTTAACTATGTTTGGCTACTATGCGCTATAAGCAAATGGTTCAGTCAGGGTCGGCTTAGGCCTTAATTTTGGCATTAGGTGTCAGTTGCGCCCCTTGAGTTTGGGGCATGACAGAGAAAATGAGTACTATTTTATAGAGGGTATAAACAGTTTTCAGAAGCATTTATAGTAAAGTTTAGTTATCCCTTTAAAAAGGGTTTTTTGAGTATCAACCCAACCCATTATGTATTTTATATAAGCATAACTATTTATATTTTGGGAGTAGTATTGAGTGCCGATTTAGGGTAAGAGTTAAGATAACTCAAATTCCATAATCTACGTCGTCAACGTAGATAGGATCGTACCAAAATTCAGGCGACTTCTCACCTACCTCAAGAAGGCTTTTAGTGTATCCATAAGTTAAAGTTATGCTCTATACTCAGGCAAAGTATAGAACGACTCTTGCAACGTTGGTAAGACGTTGTATCATCACGAGACTCATAGTGAATGATTGTTGGTTGCAGAAACTCTCTAAGAAAGTAAAGTACTTATATTTATGCATTTCAGTCTGGCTATCATTGTTTCTAATATTGACAAGCTTAAATGATTTTACTTCATGTTCATTCTTTATTTTAGTTGAATTACTTTCAGCCCTCTAGTTCAGTTGTTTGTTTCATTAACATATTTATCTACATACTGTACATTCCATTTACTGACGTCATTCAATGTTGCATCATTTTATGATGTAGATACAGGCATTCACGATAATTTGTAACACCCCGCTATTTGAAAGAGCTAGAATTAGAAAGAACCATTTTTGGAAAGAGAGAAAATCTGAAATTTGGCAAAGTTATGTTAAGTATGAGTTTTGGGTCAACTTCAAACGACCATAACTTTCAGTACATGTTGATTTAGGTGGGATATAATATATCTAATGAAAGGTCTTGGATTCCTCTTTCCAACGCCACCGAGTTTGCTAATTTTCGAACTTGTATGAGGGAGATATGCCCGTTTGAAGTCGGTTTGTCTAGATATGGAAAGTTACCCGGATATAATAGGGGTATTTTGGTTTTTTCCTTACCCTATCATATTTAATTCGTTTTTGGGAATTAATTAGGGTCTAAACTGAATTGGTTCAGTTTACACATTTAAAATTCACACTAGGGTTTTTAGAAAAGAGGAGAAAGGTCAAGATTCGTCAAGTTCTTAAGATTTTGGTTGAGGATTTCGCCAAGGGGTGATCCCTAAGAGGTATGTGAGTTCACATAGCATTGGATTCGTTCACCTACACGCCAAACATGTTTATTTCAACGTAATTTTCGTTCTAAAATATTGAAGATTTGATGTTCTTGAAATGATTTCAATCTTGAACTTGGATGAGATTGATGAGTTTCTTGAGATAGTCTTATCGATTTTACGAGTTGTTTTGAGTTAGATTCTTGTGTACATGTATTGGGTATTTGAATCTAAATAGAAATTGAGAAAAAGAATCGAATTTAATCGAATTAAGATCAGAAAACGAGTTGAAAAATTTGTCAGGGTCACCTGGGGAGGGGCAGGCACGGCGCGCCCCAGATGCGCCAGAGAGGCTGGGGAAGCGCACCAGCAGTGCACCCAAAACCAGTCTCTAAACTTTGGGGCTAACGCCCCGTGCCAACAATGCGCCAGGGACGTCTGCCCCTACCCATTTTTCGTTGTTTATCCCTTCTGAGTCCTTCTACTAACACTTTCTATCGATTCTAACTACTCTAAATGATTTCTAAACATCTAGAAATCATCCATAAACATGAACTATAACCTTGAATCCATAAATTCAAATTCAAGGAAAGTTAAGAGTCAAGTCTAGAGAGTTCTTAGAGTCTTTTCAAGAAGTCTTTTTACAAATGCTTTAAACTTGTTTTAAGACTTGAGCTTTGAGTTGAGTAAGAGTAACAAATGAAGTTCTTTTTATTCAAAAGAGTATATGGGAACTAAGTATTCCCAAAGATTAAATGTTCTCACATTTAAGCAAAAGAGGAAACACCAATTTACAAGAGAACCTTTGAGATAGTTTTTGAGTAATTATCTCAAATCACAGAAAGAGTTATGTTTTAAACATATGAGCTAGTTACATTTTGGGACAAGTATTGAGCACTGATTTGGGGATGAACTTGAGCTCAAATAATTCAAAGTCTCCATATACTGTGTAGCCAGCATGGATAGAAAAGGGTCATAATTTTTAGATGATTCCTTAGTTCTTTTTAGCATAGACTAGTGGATTCACTTAGTAGTTAGGTTCTATACCCCCGGCAAGGTATAGGATGGCCCTGGCAGTGTGAGGCAAGACGTTGTATCATCACATAGCACATAGTGATGGTTGTCTGTTAGAGAAACTCCCACAGAGATATTTTGTAATCTTATATACACATAGTTATTTGTATTTTCATATACAAACTGAGTTATTGTTGTATTTTTCAATACTCAGAGTTGTTATCCACATGTTTTAAAGCTTTTGTGTATATTGCATTTATATTACTGCTTTATATTGAAATGAGTTGAGTTGAGTTGAGACCAGGTAAGTTCCTTCAGTTCCCTTCAAGCTTATGTCTTGTTTTAGAATTCCCCTCGCATGCTCGTACATTCAATGTATTGATGTCATTTGTCCTGCATCTTTTATGATGCACATACAGGTAACCAGGATCAATATCCAGTGCTTCGTTGATCCAGTTGAGCTTCAGAGTTGTTGGTGAGCCTCCTTGCTTCCGGAGAATCCCTTTTATTGCTTATTCATTTTAGTTCATTAGGATGTCGTGGGTCTTGTCCCGATGTCCATCCCAATTATTAGAGGTTTCATAGACAGTTAGTTATTGTTAGTTCATGAGTCTTTTCCATTTTCAGTATTGATGTTGAGACTTGAGTTGCCATTTTGGCTAGTGAATGTTTCTCTATACATTCTAAATTTATTTCATGAATTTATCTCTTGAGTTGTTTTAAATGTTGAGTAACGTCTTCCGCTGAGTAGTAAGCCAGGCCAAGGATTTGCTTAGGGCCAACAATGGTTCTCGAGTGTCAGTCTCGCTCAGAGTGTAGGCTCGGGGCGTGACATAATCAATAGGCGCTTCATTGAAATCACGTCATCCTCATTAACTTTTGGTGAGTCCTTCATGCTTTCCGTGAACTCCTGTCTTTTGTTGCTTTGGTTGTTTTGAGTGTGGTTGTCATAGGTAATATCCTGACACCTATATTTAGACAGTAGAGACTTCTTAGATAGACAGACTATTGAAAGTCTTTCAGTATTCATTTTCAGATGTTTTGCTAAACTCTTACCACTTATAGTCAGTATTTTTGAAACCTTTTGAGATTCAGTAATTGCTTTAAATATTTTCTTCAGTCAAAGCTTATGTATGTTTTAGTTAGTCTTCTGCTATGTAGTTATCTAGACCAAGGTTTTGCTTGGGGACCAGTGATAGTTTCTGAGTGTCGGCCACGTCTAGGGTGTAGGCCCAAGGCGTGACAAACTTGTTATTAGAGCCCAAAGTTCAAGTGTCCTAGGATGTCTATGAAACCTTGTCTAGTAGAGTCCTTCTTATCAGTGTGAAGTGCACCAATTTTCTAATAAGGAGGGTACATGGAATTAGGAAACACTATCCTTCTTTCATACTTTAACTCGTGCTATAGAGTTTAACTCTATGAAAGTTCCTTCTGATTTGTGCATTCGCATTTCTAGATAATGCCTTCAAACCGTACCACTAGCCAACGTAATGTCGCAAGTGCTAAGGTTCCTGTTGGAACCAATGAAGACAACAAGCCTCCATAAACTAGGATGCAAACTAGGAATGGAGCATGCCCAACTTTTCAGGCACGAGTATTGAAGCACAAGGTGTACATGTTAGCACTACAAGGGTTCCCTAAGAACTTGAGCCACAACCTACTCATACTGCATAGGAAGAATTTAGAAGAGCTATTCAGATGCTTACTCAGGGCACCACTATCACTACCTACAGTTTCCAAGGGTCGTCAACTATGACGAGGATCAAATATTTCTAAAGGATGAATTCTCCAGTGTTCACGAGCTCCAAGGTAGAAGAGGATCCTTATAACTTCATTGATTAGATGTGTAAAATTCTCAAGGCAATGCATGCTACCTAGACTGAAGAAGTTGAACTTCTTTCTTATCAACTTAAAGATGTAGCATACATTTGGCATGAACTATGGGGAGAGATCTATGATGAATATGCGAGTGCAATCGATTAGAATGGGTTCGAGAAGGATTTCCTAGACCATTTATTTCCCCCAAGAGTTGAGAGAGGCTAAGGAAGAGGAGTTTGTGAATCTAAAGTAAAGGGAGGTGAAGTTGAAGGAATAAGGTCTTAAGTTTGTGCAACTGCCTCGCTATGCTCTAGAGATGATCCAAGACATGAGGTCTGAAATGAGGAAGTTTGTCTCTGGGCTAGGCAAGCACATGAAGAAGGAAATCAAAGCTACACTTATAATAAATGATATGGGTATCTCCAAGCTCATGGTGTATGCCCAACACACATAAGCTGAGGGATAGAGAAAAATATCATAATAAGAAGGCAAAAGCATTAGGTCATGAGCCCAGTCAGGAGAGGGGTGGTAATGGAAATAGGTCCTTCTTTCAGAAAGAACATTTGTACTTGCTCCATCATCTGCTAATGCGCCTGCACCAAAGAACATGAATGATTAGAGGTCCTAGAATACTTAGATTTTTTTAGCTCAGGGTTCTCAATCAGAGGGTAGTATTGCACAATAATTTCCTCAAAGCCCACCTTGTGCTAAGTGTGGTAGGACCCATCTGAGATAATGTCGTGATGTCACAAATGGATGCTTTAGATGTGGTCAGATGAATCACTTTCTGAGGGACTTCCCCAAAGTAAATCAAGGTAATGAGGGCAATATGGCCCAATCTTCTTCAGCAGCTCCACCGAATAGAGTTTCTCAAAGAGGTGCTACTTTTGGGACAGGTAGGGGTACACACCATCTGTATGTTTTGTCTAATCACCAGGATCATGAAAACTCGCAAGATGTTTTCAGTGGTATTCTTAGAGTCTTTTCTCTTGATGTTTATACCCTTTCAAAAGGATACTACCCCTTAAACAAGAAATCTAATTAAATACTTGCAACATTTAAAAGAGGTTAACTATGGCCATATTGATTTTAATCTAGTAGAGGGATTAGATGCATAATGACCCCCAAAAAGTAATTTAAGCAAATAACCGACGAGCCTTTCATGTAGATATATTATCCTCACACTCAAGGATGAAATAACAAGAATATTACAAGCATCCAGTACCGAAATCAGCCTGCTCATGCTTCACACAAACATTCATAAAGTAATAGTAGATTTAGAATATTACAAGACTTGGGTTTACACACCCCAAAGAAAAAACAAAACATATAGCGATGCTTATATTACAACCAATGGTGACATGACCAAATCAGCCCTCAAATTCTCATGTAAATATACAAAACATAGATCATGTACAAGTCCTAAGGTTTATTCAAAATATATATGCCTATATGCAAATGTGATCTTCCTTAAAGCTTTCAAAATCTCCATCTTCAATGGCCAACTTCAATCAACCTCTCAAACATTCCCTACGATAGAAACAACTATCGCTAAGCATATAGCTTAGTGGTGTAAAAACTATAGGTTTGGAGCCCTCAAATTCGCCAAGTTATCATTCTCAAGTAAAGGGCAGCATAATTGAACATAATAAATAAATCAAGTAAACAATATATAAAGAGTATCAAGTTCGATATTTAAAGATCTGAATGTCAAAAACGCTCATAACACAGTTTTCCAAGAGATTCAACAACAAGGCTCGCCCAATACATACATCATGTCGTCACACCAAGCACAAGAAGGTATCAAGAAGGGTCAAAACCCAATAATCAAGAGGACCAAACACCATATTAAAAATGGCTCTCTAGTTCGTAGGACAACTTCCATCCTTAAGACGGACTAAAAATCCAGAGTCAAGATGGTAATTGATCCGAATCAAGAGGCATGCCAAGAGTGACAAAGTCACAACCACAAGAAGGACAAGGTCCCAACAAGAGTGCTAAATGATCAAACAATCCGTACAAGTGGGCGAGTTACACAAGCGTCTTTAATGTATTAAAGAATACCAATACGACAATGCAAAGTGACAAGAGGTAACCAAGGTACCAAAGTAAACTTTCAGATATATCAGCAGGTAAAAAGAGTACAAGTTAAGTTTATACACAAACCTCAATTCTTTAGCACAAAAACAATCCAACACGACTTCACGAGTTCAAATCGTAGACCAACCAGCGTATCAAAATCTTCAACTCGTACACGAGGATATACAACCTTAAAAATGAATTCAATAACTTATTTACTTTCTAGTAGCTCAATAATGATGGCGTAACACAGGGTTATCATCACAAGTAAGCCTAGCCTGTACAAATACGACTATACTCCCAAAACAGATATTCTACCCAATAAACGCACTTCATGTCGCAACTTAGATTTGAAATAGAAAACGGCCAAAATGGAATTTATATCCTTCATAAAATATGTAGGTACATATCATAAGCTTGCAAATAATCAATAATCACCGCAAAATACGCTTTGTACAAAGAGATATAATCAAAACACTAACAGTTGAACATACAGGATTTCTAATTCCAGAATCTGGATGGAACTTGTCATATGTTGCGTCCCTTATTTCGTATCCATAAAAGCTAAATTAGAATCTTACATAAACACAAGAGTTGTAGGTATACGAATTATCATTCCAAAACATATTTATTCACTGTAAACTAAGTTCTTTTGAATGAGATATGCATAAAATACCAAACACTACCCAGCTCAAAAGCAGATTTCGTTACTTACCAAAAGGAAGTGTGTGTGTGCCGGATTCCAGTCAAAAGGACTTAGTTTTTCTCTTGATTTTGAAGAACAACTGTGTAGCTAATGTTATAATGTTCTTAGAATTGAGGGAAAACGAATTCAATCAAAGGAGGTGTAAAGATACATAGCTACAAAAGTTATCCTTGTCACATGGACAGATGTTACCAAAAGGGGCTGCCCAAACAAATAGATGGCTGCCCAAAAAGCATACATATATAACTATATTTATGTACTTTATACCCACACTTCCAATGTATAAGTAAGTATAATTAGATAATTACGCAAATTCCCCCATACAATACCTTAATTTACGATAACAATTTATGCTAAGCAAGTTTGCAAATCACAACATTTCAAGTTCCAAAAATGAGAATAAAACATATTCTAGTAATTACGAGATGATGCATCGACATGCAAGAGTTGGTCTAGTATTTTAGGGGTGTTACAGTTTATGGATTACATGACCAAGGTGCCAGTTTTTCCTTTGTGACTCATTATGTAGCCATGAGGTTTAGGACTTGTACTGAATGACTTCTTGAGCCTTTCAGTATCTCTACACCTGTTGGAGAGTCTATTCTAGCATAACGAGTCTATCAAAATTGTACCATCTCTATCTATCATCAAGAAACCATGGTTGATTTCGTCGAATTAGACATGGTAGATTTTTATGTCATTCTAGACATGGACTGCTATATGTTTGTTATACCTCAATTCATTGTAGAACTTAAGTAGTCAAGATCCAGTTTCCTAATGAACCCGTGTTAGACTGGAAATGTAATCCAATAGTGCCTAAGGGTCATCATCTCTTACCTTAAGGCAAGAAAGTTAGTCTCAAAAAGGGTGCATCTACCGTATAGTTAAAGTTAAAGACTCTAGTGTTGGGGCATCACCCATCCAATCAGTTCCAATTGTAAGTGAGTTCCCAGAAGTCTTTCCCGACGATCTTTCCAGATTCCCTCCCGAACTGGAAATAGACTTTGGAATAGATGTCCTTCTAGATATTCAAGTCATCTCCATTCCCAAGAGTTAAAAGAGTTAAAAGAACAGTTGAAATATCTCTGTGATAAGGGTTTCATATGCTCGAGTGTCTTACCTTGAGATTCCCTTGTCCAATTCGTGCGAAAGAAGGATGGTCCCCTCAAGATGTGTATTGATTACCGTCAGTTGAAAAAGGTCACCATAAAGATTAAGTACCCTTTCCCTATAATTGATGACCTATTCGGCCAACTTCAGGGTGCCACTTGTTTCTCCAAGGTAGACCTCAACTCTGGCTACCATCAGTTGAAAGTGAGCGAAAGTGACATCCCTAAGACAACTTTTAGGACCCGTTATGGTCAGTATAAGGTTCTTGCTATGTCCTTTGGTTTGAATAATACTCATGCAATATTAATGGATCTCATGAATATAGTATTTAAACAGTATCTGGATATGTTTGTTTTCATGTTCATCGACGACATTCTCATCTACTCTAGAAATGAAGAGGATCATACCAACCATCTCAGAATAGTCCTCCAGACTCTCAAGGATCATGAGTTATTTTGCAAGTTTTCAAAGTGTGAATTTTAGCTAAAATCTATAGCGTTCTTAGGCCACATTGTGTCATGTAAAGGTATCCAAATTGATTCATAGAAAATAAAGGTCGTAAAGAGTTGTCCCAGAACCTATTCCCAACTAACATAAGGATTTTCTTTGGATTTGGTGGGTTATTACAAAAGGTTCATCAAGGGGTTCTCATATATTTTATCCATATCTAAGTTGACTCAGAAGAAAGATATATTTTGATGATCTTAAGCTTGTGAGAGAAGCTTTCAGGAGTAGATAACTCGTTTGACTACTTCTCAGTGTTGACCCTATCGGAGGGTACATAAGGTTTTATTGTCTACTGTGATGCATCCATAGTTTATACATAGCTGGTAACTAACTACACATTTCTAGCCGACTTTTAACAACTTTATCAAAATATCTATCTAGGAAAATGACCACTCTGCCCTCAATATCTATGCTGAGTTATTTCCATCTCATCAAGTGTCACCCAGCCAAAATGGTGTCGTAAACATACTTTTTATAATATTTAAAGTTATTCCATGACCAGAGGTATGTAAACGGAATTTGGAAACAAACAACCTCACAGAAAAAACTATGCATCAAGCCGAATTAAAAATAAATAAATTAACTATATGTGCCGATCTATATATCTATATAAAGCTAAATATAGACAATCTGATGTGGCACCTCTCTCTGGCCAGTATTTTCATTTATCTTTTATCTCCTTTTTTTGAAGTTTTATATTTGTTTTCTATTTTTTATTTGTATTGTAAAAAATCTCAAAGCATTTAAATGAATTACTCAATTAATCATGTTCTTTAAAACTTCTCTCACACTAATACACATTTAAGTAAATGGAACATGAAAAGACCGAAAACTTTTCATTTTTCATAACTATTTATATTATTTAGCCTATAAAATAAACATATTTGAGTATTTCTTACCAACAACAATGAACTCCTCCTCTTTTCTTCATTTCTTCTTTCTTTCTTTTCTTATGATGATAAAGAAGAATATACGGATATCAAATTTCTAGGCCTTCGAATTTCTTTAACAAAAGAGAAAAAAAGAAGTACATCATGATGCTTCCGAAGATATTGATAGGAGAAATGTTATATTGAGAGAAAAAACTTAATTTGGAGCTGAAAAATTTATAGGAAGAGTGATTAGTGTATCAAGGGGTAAGATAATTATTTGGAGAAAGAATCCATCTATTTATGAAATTCATATCAAATTAGGAGAAGAATAAGTAGAAAATATGTTCTGTGATTTGAAAGGAAACGAAATTAATGTTGATATTATTTCTTTCAACTTAATTATTCTATTAATTCTTTTCTTCTTTTATTTTGTCTTGATTTTTTTTATGTGTCTTTAATTAAGTTTATTTTATATATACTATGATTGATATTCTAATTATTTTTTGATAGTTTTTTTTTTTGAATTTTTTTCTAATTTTAAAAGAAAAGATGATCATATTTGAATCATTTCATCATCAATGCTATTAATTTCTTTTACTTTCTTCCCTTAATTTCATAACTAATATTATTTATATCATTTCTTTAAATAAATTTTTTAATTATTTATTTATTTAAAGAAATAAGTAATTTATATTTAATAATAGCTAAAATAAAATGCAACGTGATACCCTTTTTAATCTAGCAATGATTATTTATTTATTTTTATCAATTATTTTGACATTTTTCTTATAATTTTATTAAAATAATTACTCAAAAATGAAGTTACTCTTCCAAAAAAATTATGCCTCAATATTTATTTTATTTTATGGCCTTTCTACTAATTTTAAAAGACTGGAAATTTTTCCTTCAAATTTTATAAAATTTTAAAAATGACCATATTTAAGTCCTACTATATGCTATTAATTTCTTTTACTTCATTTCCCTTAATCTCATAATTAATATTATTTATATCATTTCCTTTAATCACCTTTTCTCCTTTCTTTGTTTATTCTATTTTAATTATTTATTCCTAGAAATAAGTTATTATAACTTAACAAGAATAGCAAAACAAAATTTACAGAATTATTTATTTATAACAATTATTTTGAAATTTATAATAATATTATATATATATATATATATATATATATATATAAAATTAAATAATGTGATGACACCCTTCTTAGTCTAGCATTTGATATTTATTTATTTATATCAATTATTTTGACATTTTAAATACATTTTTATTAAAATAATTTCACAAAAAATGAAGTTACACTTCATAAAATAATTATGCGTCGATATTCATTTTATTTTAATGACATTTTTCCTAATTTTAAAAGACTGAATAATTAATCTTAAATTTTATATAATATAAAAAATGACCATATATAAATCCTACCATCATTTGAGCTATTAACTTCTTTTACTTTCTTCACTTAATCTCATTATTAATGTACATTTATATTATTTCCTTAAATCACTTCTTTTCTTTTCTATTTTTTGTTTTTTATTTATTTATTTATTCCTAAAAATATGTTATTATAACTTAATAAGAATTGCTAAACAAAATTTAATATATATTTATTTCAAGAAATTAGTTATTATAACTTTATACAAATTATAATATATATATATATATATATATATATATATATTCATAGAATTTGATATGTCATATCTTTCAGATCATTTCTCATGCTAACGATTTATATTTATATGTAATGATATCTAAATAAAAAATGTGATAACAACCTTCTTAGTCTAGCATTGATATTTAATTATTTATATCAATTCTTTTGATTATTTTTTTACACATTTTTATAAAATAATTGCTCAAAAATGAAGTTACTCTTCAAAAAAAATTATGCATCGATATTTATTTTATTTTAGTTACATTTTACCTAATTCTTAAAGACTGATTTTTTTATAAAATTTCAAAAATAACCATATATAATTCCTATGATCATTAGTGGTATTAATTTCTTTTACTTCCTTCCCTTAATCTCATCATTAATATAATTTATATTATTTCCTTAAATCACTTACTTTCCTTTTTTTCTTTTGTCTTTTTTCCTTTCCTTTTATTTTTTTATTCTAAGAAATATGTTATTATAACTTAATAAGAATTGCAAAAAATAATTTTACAAAATTTGCTTTGCCTTTTTTTTTTTTAAATTTTGAATAATATTTATATACTATTATTATTATATAATAAATAATAATATTATATAATAATAATAATAATAATAAAGCTAAAATAAAAAGTGACGTGACACTCTTCTTAGTTCAACATTCATATTTATTTGTTAGAACTAACACACATTTCGAAAATTAATGCTATAAATATTTCTTTCCTCATAAGTAGCATTTCCTAGAAATATGTTATTATAACTTAATAAGAATTGCAAAAAATAATTTTACAAAATTTTTTTTGCCTTTTTTTTAAAATTTTGAAAAATATTTATATACTATCATTATTATATAATATATAATAATAATAATAATAATAATAAAGCTAAAATAAAAAAGTGACATGACACTCTTCTTAGTTCAACATTCATATTTATTTGTTAGAACTAAAACACATTTCGAAATATATATATATTATTTTAAGTGGTTTTCGGTTTTTATTAAAAAAACTTTGAATGCGTTTGGGAAATACAAAAAATACTTAATTTATTTTTATTTTTTTAAAAAAAGTTAAAAATCAAAAGTTGAGTGTTCCCAATTTATGGCTTTTATATATCCTTTAACTTATAAGCTACTTAAAACAAATAAGGGAAAGAAAGAACGTAACGAGTAAAGTAGATGCGAAATATTATTCTTACAATTTTTTTCATTCGAGATGTGATTTTAAATATGCAAAGTCCATTTATAATTTCAATATCCCTAAAATGACTTTCGTATCTTTTAAGTAGGTGTTCGGACATAGATATTAAAAAGTAAATAATGTTATTTGTTTTTTTTTTTTTGACGAGGCAAATCCAATTCAAAAAAATAATTATCTTTTCTTCTAATTATTTTTATGGTGTTTCACCTTATTTTGATGATTTATTTTATTTTTTGGTATCATTTGTTGATATGTAAAAGAAAAAGTTGCAGGTACAAGTGAAATATAATTTGTTTCAATTTAATTTTTAAAATACTAATATACCGCGCGAAGCACAGTTCAGTTTACTAGTACTAAAATAATAGGAAGAGAAAATGACCCCCTAATCTATTAGTCGATTCTTAACTACACATCAATACTTCACAGGGGTCCTATTACCCCGTGAACATTTTATTTTGATATTTTGTAGCCCTTAAAAGCAGATATGTTCAAGAGGGTGAATACACTTTCCTTAGGCGAGTAAGGACTTATCTAAAGCACATGATCTACATTTTAAATCCATGTGTAAGTTGCATTTTTTAGCCATTTTCTCTCACAAATCTTCCTTCTTCTTTCTCTTTTCTGTCATTTTCAAAGCTTGGGTTTAGTTGTCTTCCATTTCAAAGCTTCTATTCCAAAGCTTCCAATAGTAACTTACATTTCAAAGCTTGAAGTTGTCGGGGTTTGTAATCTTCTCTAATTTTCTCCGATTTCAAATTTAGGGTTCAAAATCTTTCTCCCCTTTCTCAGAATTATAAAATTGTTGGGTACCATTCTGCTATATGGCTCGAAACTGCTTCTCCATGTCGATATCTATAATATAAGTTAATTCGCTCTTCAACTTATAAATATAAAACTGCAGAGAATGTACACTCATTAATTTCCTTCTCCCTTCGAGAAGAAGAATCAGGAAAATATATTCTCCTCCATCACTAGACCAGACCCCTCAAGATTCAAAAAAATGTCAATTTTCAAGTCCAAAATTTCACTCAAAAATATTATTTTTTTAATTGCATCACATTTGATACATAATTTTGAAAAGACCCCTTCTTGGGTCACAATAACTATATATTCTTCTGCTAGTAGAATAATCTAAGCGAAAAGGCTTCTTTGAAAAACTACTTTTTGAAATGGAAAAAAGTGAAAGTACTAAAAAAACCATTTCTGAATGTATAAAAATTACTTGTCAAGAAATTGGAAATGTAGAAGGAAGATTGATACCCAATTGAATCATACATATTATTGGTTAGTTTGAAATTAGAAATTTCATTCTACCTTAAAAGAGAAGAGAAAAGGATGCGGGTTCACTGGATCTGAAATAAGAAGAAAAATAAATGTGCTGGGAGTGCACCTCACACATGTACACAAACATGTGTATATATCTAGTTAAAGATCAACGTTAAAGGGTTATAAATTATCAAAAATAAAAGGTTCATGGGGGTAATAGGACCCCATGAAGTATTAGTTTGTACTTTGTAGTTGAAAATTGGCTTAGAGGTCATTTGGCCATTTTCTCATAAATGAAAGAGGCAATTTGAAAGTGGGGAAACAACCTGCTACACCACAAATTAAAGTGTTAGATAAATCCATATTTTAAGAGGTGATAATAAAAGAGAAACTATGAAAATGTAGAGTTAAAATAAAAGTTATTTTGGCACATGAAGATTGAGGACTTCATCAATCAATCTTGAGGCATGTTGAAAGCATAAATAATCACAACTGCAGAACATATTCTCACGAATACACATGTACCTCTAAATTGCTGCATAATTGCATTATCTCTGATACTAATCCCCGATCACTTATACTTTTCCAATTTGAATTTTACACGCCCCTTAAAAACCAATGATTCCAATATGAACTTTACATGCCCCTTAAGCACAATGATTAATATGAATATTTTATAATAATATCCATATTAATTAATGTATAGTATTTGATCTTGAGAATTGATTTTGAAAATAAGTAATTAATATTGAGGATAAAACATGATTTTATTTATTTTTGAAATGCTAAAAGTGACTAGTAAAATGAAAATGATTTTTTAGTATATAGTAGAAAATAAAAGTGAACAAAGGGAGTAATATTCTGCAAATACCGTAGAGAAACTGCACTATTTTCATGGATTTCCTTCAAGTAGATGCAAGGTGCCAGGATGAGATACGATAAAGAAGGGACCAAACAAACCAAACTTTGGAAATAGGCAAAAGAATAAAAGAACATGTATTAATGCTGGTAAAACTTCCAAGTTCAAACTAAACATTTTGTTGTCCACTACCATATACCAAAAAATGAACAAGAGACTAGCAATCACGATTGCGATTATACTAGTGAGATCATGATATGAAGCTGGTCTAGGCATATTAAATCGACTTCCTTGATGATTCGAAGTGGTTCCTTTCGTGCCGCATCATTTAATACATCTGAGAATTCTCTCAACTTGCTCAGGAGCTAAAATGTTGCAACAAATAAGTAAATGTAAAACAAACTTACTCCTTGGGAGATCGAATAAAAAGACATTCTGCCCTCTTCTTGCAATGCTTCGCTATCACAGAAATAGAGGCAGAAGAGCAAGAGCACTTCATTCCAAGAGTGCCATTCTCATACGAGACATATCAAACCTATTTTCGTTTTTTTCTTTTTTTTTGATTGATGCAAGACAGATCAATCCTTTTGTCAGCACCTCCCAAGCAAGACCACGAAAAACTGCCAAAATTGGAGGAAAAGGTAACATACTTTGGCTAAGAAGAAAAAGTTTATACTAATATGATATCAATTCCTTGGTTCTGAGACACAATGCTTTGTTCAAACATGCAATAGAGGGAATTTCTCTACACTAACACAAGCCCAAATAAGCTTCGAGCATTTTGCATTAATCTTCATTTTTCATGGAAATTACAGTGATTTAAATCATATCATTGCCACCAACTGTGGCTATATTGTGTCTTAAAACTGCATCATTGCAACCAAATCATGGTCATATGTATACTTTACTGAATATGTACATGTATGAAGAGTTGACATGCTGAACTAAACCAATGTGCTAACTGAATGAATTGGTTTCTAAAATCCATATGCAATCTCCCCACATTCATATGTCATAAATAGTTCAATCAACACATAGTTTAAGTTATTCCATATCCATATCTGATAGCATCCATGGTGGCATTCCTTCATGTGAGGTTGGCGGACTTCAATGGGAAATTAAGAAGGTACTTATTGTGGAAGTCAAGTCCAAGAATGAGCCCAAGAATTTGTTAGGACCGAAAATAAGCAGGTGTAATGCGGAAGCTAGCAAAGCAAACCTCGAAAGACCACGAGCAAGAAGACAAATGAGAAACACACTTGAAGAGACAGATTTAACGCGGTTCGGTCAATCGACCTACGTCCACAAAGGAGATGAGCAATCCACTATAAATATGAGAGTACAAAATATAGAGAGAAACAACCTCAACCAATTCACTCGGAATCCAAGGAGGTACACAAAATTCTCCTCCATAACCGCAACTCTCAAAACCCTAG
>JAJOOS010080147.1:0-28083 GCA_029582725.1 Solanum chiquidenum | reverse complement strand
AACAACAACTACATCACCCTTGTTACCCCCTATCATTGGTTGAAATGCTAATTTTGATTGTTTAATATCAATATTATAAGGCATCTTTGGGCATTTTGCTATATGAGTAAGCATTGACGTCGTACCATGTTCTTTTGTGTCAGCAAAATACTCTCTCTTACAGTAGTTGCAAACACCCTTTTCACCTCCATCAGAATCAGTTTTACGAGAAAAATGATCCCACGCACGAGATCTTTTTTTTCTTCCTTTCTTTACTTGGGACTCAACAGTTTGACTTTGACCTATTGCATTTGAATTAGAATCTCCACTTTCACCAACAACCTTATCAATTATTATATTTTCAGCCATGATACTTTCACCAAAAACTGCGAAAAGATATAAAATAATCGTTTATTGAACTATTTTTTATAAGAGGTCGATGAAGCAACCTTAACACTCAACACAACACTTTTCAACACAAATATGAAATATCACATTAAAATAACGGAATAATACAACAGCACTACAAGCTGCAAGGCAGCAACATTGCAGAAGTCAAAATGCAACACAACATAAAGTCACTGCCAGTCTAGCACAGCCCACACAGGCACAAACAAAATTTCAAGAATTCAAAATAGCAGTCACACAACCTGAAAATTAAGTACAAGCATAGTACTAAAAGTTCACATTCAAGTAAACAAAATAATAACTAGTCATCAATCCTTGAGAGTTGACGATTCTGGTTCCTGTTTTCCAAACAACGCTTAACATGCTTCCTTAAGGAGGCAGTCCCAGTATTGTGTGAATGGTAATAAGTAACACATTTTAAGTAACGTCGATTAAACTATTTCAACTTTAAGTATATGATTCAGCAATAACTTAGAGCTGAAAATATATCAACTTTTAAATTCATACTAAACAAAAGGAAGACAAAAAGACCTTTCTACTTTATCATTCTTCCTCTGTCTGACCAGAAAAAAATCACATTTTTTCTCAAATTTGTAGAGAGCTTCCCTGAAAATCAGTTTTGTATTCATAATTAGAGAAACAAAAATCAAATCAAATCCAAAGATGAATACAATCGATCCCCTTATCATTTAACAAACCCACAATATGTAATAACTCAAGACTTGAAGAATCCCAAAAAATCAGCACAATGAATCAATAAAATTGTGACTTGTTGAGACATTGAGTTGTCGTCGTTACCTCGCGTCCTCGCCTGACTGACTGGAGCAGTTGTCGGATTGTCGCCTCGCCGGACGTCAAGCAATGGCACAACACCTTGTCGGAGTTTGGACTTTGGAGAAAGAGAGCAGTTGCGGCTGCCGATGCCCGATGGTGAGAAGTGAGAACTGAAGATTCAAGAGTAAAAAAGTAAAATGTAAAAACCCTAAGTCCTAACTGAGAATTGGAAAATAGAAAATTAGGAATAATTATTAGTGGTCTTATCGGGGTATCGGGTACCCCGAAATTTTTCCTTTCCAACCCGGGCCCCGACCCGTTAATCCAATAACATGAATTAGTAAACCGACCCCCGACCCAATAACCCAATACCCCGACCCGTTAGCCCAATAAACCGAAAATCGGTTCGGGTTAATGGTTTGACCCGAATTTTGCACAGGCCTAGCTCAAGTGGTGAATTATGGAGAGTGAATCAAACCCGACATATATGCTTAACCTTCTTTGGAGGCCCATCTTTGTGTATTGTGATGATGCTACTGACACATATACAACACATCTAAAAATTTGTAGAAGAGTGATATTTGGTTCATGACCAGACATCAATTGTGATGGAGAGTATTTATTATAATGAGTTGGTGTGAGACGAACAAACGATGTTGCATGTAATAGCATGATCCCAAACGGTAGTGCAAAACCTTGTTTTCATAAATAGTGGTCTTGATATTAAATGTAGGCGCTTAATGAATGACTTAACAAGGTCATTTTGAGTATAAACATGAGCTACATGATGTTGAAATTTTATCACAATTGATAATAAATAATCATCAAATCTTGGTATGTAAATTTCCTAGCATTATCAAGACAAATAACTTTAATAGGATAATCTGAAAATTACGCTCTTAATAGTATTATTAATGTCAATAACTTCGCAAACGCCAGGTTGCGAGATGATAAGAGGCAAACGTTAGAGCATGTCGAAAATGCATTTATCATAACCATAAAATATCTAAACAGCCCACTAGATGGGTGAATATGTGTTTGCAACAAATTTTAAAGTGACAAAATAAATTACAATCACAAAAAATATGAATAAACATAATTTTATTCATCAAGATTATGGGTACAATTCTGCTCTTTCCTTGATTCTTCTCGACTTAGGATGATTTGAACATGATCTGCATAATTTGAGGGTCGTTAGTGGGGTATTTCTCATATTGTGATGATTTGGACTTGATCTACATAATTTGAGGGTCGTTAGTGGCGTATTTCTCAAATTAAGATGATTTGGGCTTGACCTATATAATTTGAGAGCCGTTAGTGGCGTATTTTTCAAATTAAGATGATTTGGATTTGATCTCTTTATAAATATTCCATGAGTTTGTGGAATATTTGAGATATTTGAGTTCTTTAAAAAATACCCAAGAGTTTATGAGATATTTTAAGTTATTCGAGATATCTTTTCAATGGATTATAGTACCCTTTATATAGGCATGAACTAGGGCTTAGGGTTGAGTAGCCTCCAAGGATTCTAATTGAAATTGAACACACCTTGTAGAGTCCCAATTCAAAATGAACACGTCTTGTAGAGTCCTACAAAATTTCAGTGTCTACAAATTCCCCTTGCTTCAAGGCTTGTCAGAGTGTAAACTTGATGAAACTCAAAGACGAGGTTTGAAGTACTCATTCTTTCACCTTTGCAACTTCATATTTGATTTAAGAGAGAAGAGATGAAGGGCAAATTTATTCCCACTGGGCGTGCCAATTTGCTTGCAACAAATTTTAAAGTGACAGAAAATAAATTGCATTCACAAAAAAATATGAAGAAACATAATTTTATTCATCAAGATTGCGGGTACAGTTATGTTCTTCCCTTGATTCTTATCTCATAAGATATTTATCCATGATTCGAGGTCGTTTGAGCGTATTTCTTGACTTAGGATGATTTGGACTTGATCTGCATAATTTGAGTGCCGTTGGTGGCGTATTTCTCAAACTACGATTATTTTGACCTGATCTACATAATTTGAGGGTCGTTAGTGGCGTATTTCTCAAATTAAGCTTATTTGGGCTTGATCTACATAATTTGAGGGCTGTTAGTGGCGTAGTTCTCAAATTAAGATGATTTGAATTTGATCTCTTTATGAATATTTCATGAGTTTGTGAAATATTTGAGATATTCCAGAGCTCTAAAAAATATCCAAGAGTTTATGGGATATTTTCATATATTCGAGATGTCTTTTCAAGGAAATATAGTACCTTTTATATAGGCATGAACTAGGGTTTAAGGTGGAGCAACCTCCCAAGAATTCTAATTGAAATTGAACACACCTTGTAGAGTCCCAACTCAAATTGAACACGTCTTGTAGAGCCCTACAAAATTTTAGTGTCTACAATAGGTCCACACATATCCCCGTGTATATGTTCTAAAAATTGAGGGGATTCATTGTTAACTTTCAGTTGTGATGACTTAGTAATCATTTTTCCTTGACAACAAGCATCACATGAAAATTCATCACTTGTAAGAGTCTTCAGGTTCTTTAACGGATGCCCATTTGAATATTCAACGATTCGACTCATTATTCTTGATCCAGGATGACCTATTCGGTCATGTCAAAACATAAAAATTTAAATCGGTAAACTTCTGGTGTACGATAGAATGTGTTTCAATTGTAGTTATTTTTGCATAGTATAAGCCAGAAGACAAAGATGGTAATTTCTCCGACACATGTTTCTGGTCTGAGACAATCTTGGTCTTACCAAGATATTCAATATTTATTTCATTTATTGTCTCTTATATCCATTTAAGTGAATATCTTTAAAACTTCACAAGTTTCTTGGTGATTCAGAAGAGAACAATGCATCATCTATAACAAGTTTTGTCCCCTCGGCAGGAATATAGTAGCTCTCCCGGAGCCTTCAATCAATTTTGAGTTACCAGAAATTGTAGTGACATTTGCTTTCCTTCTAAGCAAGTAAGAAAAGTATTTCTCATCTTTGAATATGACATGCATTTTTCCACTATCAATTACATAAATATCTTCATGATTGATCATTGACCCAAATAAAATTTGAGGGGTGTCCATATATCCTTCAAGATAGAAGATATGAACTAAGTAAATATTATAATATTATTACTAAACAAAACATTGCACAACCTTTATTTATTTATAAGACTATGAAAATATATTCATACTAGTTCATACAAACAACATGAATGAACATTTTTCCTTCAGGATTTAGAAAGAAATCTGCTACATCTGCATTGGTTCAATATTATCTTCAGAGATAAAGTTTTCTTCTGCATTATTTTTTATCTCCTTCTGGGAAATTTTATAGGGCTTAACCAGACATTTTGGTGTACGACAAGTACACAACCAATGCCCTATTCCACCACATCGATAACATTTATTGTCTGAATTTTTCTTCTGCACCACTTCATGCTTTTCATCCTTATTTTTACGTTGCTGGTGGTGAATGTTATTATTTGGTGCAAGATGATAACCATGATTAGAATTTCTTCCTCGATCACGGCTGGGATCACAATCTTTTTCACTCTTAGATTGATGAAACTTTGTCGTATTCACTTTCAAAATGACATAGAATCAGTAAATTGACTTTCATGATTTTCATCAGTAAGTCATTATTTTATTCGGCAACAAGAAGATGTGAAATTAATTTAGAAGAATTTTTAAAATCTCATTTCTCGATATTGCTGTTGCAGAAGCATATTCGAGACAGGAAATATTGAAAATATTTTCTCTAAGATATCATGGTCAGTGATATTTTCTCCGCAAAATTTTAAACATGGAAGAATTATACTCACTGATAGATTTAAAATCTTGAAGTCTTAAATGGATCTAGTCATAACATGCTTGTGGAAGGATGACCAACTTCAGGTGGTCATATCTATTTTTCAAATTATTCCACAGTATAAGATGATCTTTAAACATGAGATACAACTTTTTAATTCTTCTTCAAGGTGATGACGAAGAAATATTATTGCCTTGGCACAATTTTGATTCGGTGCTTGATTTTTGTCTTGAATGGTGTCTGCCAGACCCATCACATCTAGATGAATTTCTGCATCTAGTTCTCAATGTAGGTAGTCTTTCCCTGATATATCCAAAGCAAGAAATTCAAATTTATAAAATTTTGACATTATTTAAGAAATGAAAATTGATACCTTTGACGCTTTTAAAGTCTTTACTTGAACTGGCAAAGACTCGTGTTGATAACGTGTTATAAAATAACTAGCTTAACAAAGTAACTTAAACATGAAGAACAATTAGAGCAAAACTTAAAGTAGCACTTAAAGTAAATAAGTAAAAGAGAGAGAGATAATTGTATAAAGTGCACTTCCTTTCTTGTTTTGTTGAACAAATTTAGCACCTTGGCCATCAAGGAGTAATGTGATTGGACCAAAAGTAGCCTACCAAAGAGTGAATTCTATTCATATGGATATCCATCCTTTATTTTAGGCTTAAGTCATCGATGACCACTAAAAATTATCTGCATAATTCAGTTGAACACATGAACTAAATGTTGTACCTATTAAACACCTCTCTTGTTCAAAATATGTACCTATCAAATACTTTTTGATGACATGGCATTATAGGTGTAATACACTCTTGAGAAGCACGAACCAAAAAAATTACTTACAGGCCAATCACAAAATAACATGGCAACATTTGAAAGTCAAATTAAAAAATTGAACATAAAATAAAATCGCTAACAATGTCTTCTTCTCCAATTCCAGGCCACTTAAATCCTCTTCATTTTCTCACCAGCTAAATCTTTTTGCCACGCCCCTTTCTACATTCTCCTTCATTATTATTTTCTACTATTATTCTGTCATCACCAATATCATCGTCGTTATCTTGGTAAAAAAAGTACCGATTAAACAAATAACAGTCAAAATAGAAAATTTTAGATCAAGATCATTTGTTCTGGTATCAGTCAAGATCATATGTTCTTCCTCCCATAAGTCTATTTTGAAACAGGGGCGAAGCTACATTGTCTCTCGGGTGTCCAATCGAACAACTTTCGTTGAAAAAATACACTATATATAAATGCAAGATTTTGACTTTATATTGATATATATAGTATTTTGGACACCTTGAAATATTAAAGAAACTCGTAGTACAGTTGGTTAGAGGTCTTGCATGGCCACACGCTACCTCGGTTCGATTCCTTGCATGCGCATTTCGCTTTTTTCTGTAATTATTGTGGCCTTCTTGAATTTAATTACTAAATAAACATGCAAAACTCTCACATAAATATTCAGTAGGTTGGTGGTAAACAATGTCAAATTTGTGTTGAACGTCCCAAATTTGAATCTTACTTTCAACTTTTTTTGTGATTTTCTTATATTTACTTTAAATTAACCTTTAATTTCTATTTAAAAAATATTAATTAAAATAAGTATAAAATGTCAAATATGTGATGCTCATTCCTTTTAGGAGAAATGATCTGATGGACCCCTATACTTGTATGAGTTTGTATTATGGACCATTCTACTTAATTCTTTATCAACTGAACTCTTAAACTCATTAAAATATAATATATCAAATCCCTTTGTCCATTGACCATACTTATGTGGCATTAAGATAAATGAGTTGGCGAGAAAGTGTAACCATACGCATGTAAAGGTAAGTAAATAACATATTTAAATTTAAAACATATAAAATAATAATAAAAATTTAAAAAGTCACCTTCTTCGGTCATCCCCCACTCACATCCCCCCCACCTCATATTCGCCCCCCCCCCTTTTTCAAGCTTCAACTATGCCCCACCTATCTTTGCCTCAACTTTTCTTTTTAGTCATCCCACCCAATCAGTAGAATCAATTCTTCTTTTTATCTTTATTTGTTTGTTTCTATTTTAGTTTCATCAAATACCATCATTAAAGAATAATAACAACTGACGCAGCTCCCACCACACGAAAGGAAAAATAGAAGTTGTTGAAAATTGTCTTCATCTTCGCCTACGGATCATCACTGACCCTGCAACCAGACAATGCTAAAAATGCATAGCAAATTTAGTATCAGTACCAACCACACGTATTGGTAGGCATCATCTGTCAACTCGATACCCACCACATAATATAAAAAATTGATTAGCAAGAAACATGCAATAAGACTATTCATTCGTCCACCTTTATAGTTTCCTGCCCTTACCATTCTCGGATACTTTAATCATACTAGTACACTTGACTCTAACCCCTTACCTGATCCGTTCTTGATCATAGCTTAACCATTAAGTCTCTCGAAGAAGATTCTGGATATAACTACTACCAACCTGGCCAACCCCTCACGACACGCCCTTACTTCTTCCACCTCACCACTCAACTCTTGACCCCATAGTACTTTCTATCAAGGCTTGTTAACCGTTTCAATGACAATCCCTTTCCAGGGTAATGCCCAACTATTACATTGACGACATAGCACCACCCCAATTCTTAACAACCATACACATGGCCACCTCTCTAAGGAAGACATAGTAACACTTGGACCATGGGCCTCTACTTACTATACCACATCCCGATTTGGGCCTGGCCATTCACAATTCATTGATTACGAGATATACCCAATTACCCTAGGACCTGCAAACCCGCGCATATATAAATGATTCCCAATCCAATTATCATTTCAGGAGCAATGTACGATTCCACATTCTCAATAACACATAGATATGAAAATACAATGGTTCTCTCATGGAATCCATACCCAAATTGTTAGTGTGTCAGAACGTGACACCCGATCCAATGCATATATGTGTGTCGATACGTGACACCCGATCCAATGTATGTATGTGTGTCAGAACGTGTCCCCGATCCAACGTATGTATGTGCGTCGATACATGACACCCGATCCAATATGTATGTGTGTCGGTACGTGACACCCGATCCAATCAGCACAATCACAATCACAATCGCACCCATGATGTATAATACCTAAATAATATAGTCAAATACACAAGTTCATGACATGCATTGTTCATAATCAATTCATTAGGTTCGTTTCCACATTCTATTAGATTCGCATACACACATGCATACAATGTAGCAATCAATCGACATACATTACACAAACAGGAAATCAAACCATCACCTACCCCTAGTTCACATGATATGGCTTCCTCTTACGGTATACGTCTGATGTAACATCCAGGAAAACATGTACAATCATCTATTTTTCGGTGCACGAAAGCCTACGCCTGAGTTCTACCATCAATTATCAATATATTACGTAGTGAAACACGAATTTATAACTGATTTCTTAGGAAAGCCTTTGGGTAGTTACTCAAAACCTTGAACATAGTTTCTTGGTTTGTTAGAATAATGTAGCATGGACACTTCCCTTACATCCCCAACGTGTCCACGACGTCCTGGGTGTAAAGATTTCACAAAAATATGGTCGAAACGATACCAAAATGGGTGGGGGGAAGTTGAAAAGTTTTCTTGGTGTAAAACTTAGATTCTGACACCATTTAAGGGTTATTTTGCTAGAATAATCATATATTTAGGTACTAGACTACTTTATAGACTCTGATATGCTGAAATTATATTGAAAATGATGGTTTTGGGACGAAGGGGTGCCATGATCGCGCCTGAGGTTCATCCCAAATGAAGGCCGCTCTGGCTCCCTTCATCTCGCTATAGCGGCCTTCCTCATCCCGCTCCGGTGGGATATGGGCCACTGTGGCGGGATCCAGTAGGGCAGTGGCCCTTTGCCAGTTAGATCATAAATTTTTCATTTCGTACCTAAATATTGTCTAAAACCATTGATTTCTAACGTGTTCATTCTATAAATTTTTTGCAGGCTTGTCTAAATGGCTGGTATTAACGAGAAGAATCTCTCTTTCGTTCGGTTTCCCAATGCTGCCAGTCGAAAAAGGTACCATGATCACCGGAACACTAAGTTCTGTTGTGAGAGGGGTTTCCACTTATTGGCCTAGAGGGGAAAGCGCCCGTCTTTTATGCCCGACTGATGGAGTTTGGATGGGGTCCACTCAGAGAGGCTCCCTCTGTCGCGCGCTCCACTTGGATGAGGTCGTTCTATGCTATCCTTCCTACCGTCCGCTGGGACGACTCTTACCCTACCGTCTGCATCCGAGGAATTGACATCCACCTGAACACTCAATTTATCAATGAGGTGTTGTAGGTGCCAGAGGTCCCCAACACAGAGTACGAGGACAAGCTGAGGGAGATGGATTTGGACTGGCTACGGGATACACTTGTTGAGCCAGCGCGCCGGGACCGGGTCTACTGGGCTACTACAGAGGGTATTACCAGTGCTAACTAGTCATCAGATACCAAGCGGTGGCTGCACTTGGACACCAGGAGGATCTGCCCGTAGGCAACTGTACCGATGTGACTTTTTCTCGGGCTCTAGTGGTGGCTTGTGTTGTCTAGGGTATCAGACTAAACGTGGGCACATAATTCATTTATGAGTGGAAGATGTTCTACCTGGGCAACAAAAAGGCATTCTTCCTACCTGGACTGGTGACCGCGATGTGCAAGCGGGAGGGGCTGCCACTCTTGGACATTGATGATGTACTTCCCATGGATCTCTTTTTTCACCCTCTTTTGATTATACAGGATTCCACCTCCAGGAGTAAGAGGAGGAAGATGGACATGTCCAGTAGCAGTCAAGCGGTTGCTGAGGCGGATGACGAAGGAGGGGAAAATGATGAGGTCGACGACACTCTTCCTACCCAGTCCCAACCCCTACTATCAGGTGCTCGGATGGAGGAGGAATTAGCGGCCGTCCGGAGGAGATTGGGAAGCTCCTATGTTAGCGCCACTTCAGTTCCACCCAATACTGCTCTCGAGGTCGAGATGATTTGTTGCCAGCTGCGACATGAGAGGAAAAAGGTGTAGCGAGGGATCATCTGATGGTCCAAATATGGAAGGCTGTAAAGGTCATCTTTTCTTGCGTTGTCCCACAAATGGAGATTCCCTGGCTCAATCCGGAAGACTATGCGGAGTTTGCCTGGTTGAACGAGACCTGGTCTGGCGAGCTACCCTCGGAGGACCTAGAGTCCTGCAGTGATACTTCTCATTCCCAGGGACCCTGATTTGGCTTTTGCCCCTCTTGGGCCTGTATTGGACAATACTTTATTTTATCTTTTTGTTTTTCCTTACTTTTTGTAAGCACACAGATGCTGGTTTTGGTGTTTTTCACAGCCTATATTTCATATGCTAACGTTTATAACTTACTTTTCTATTGCTGAGCACTGATAGGATTACAGGAATTGTCCCATGTACGATTCAGGGTCCATAGGTGTGACTAGGGAAAAATAGGGGAGACATGGCTAAGATTTTGTCTCGCCCTGTCCCTCTATGGAGGTTTCACTCTGGCGGGAATAATCCCCCCCAGCGGCTTAGACGGAAACAATACCCCAGGTTAACAACTTCCTGAGTTCTTCCTGTTTCTAAAATTCCCCATTTATTCCCAGGCTATAACTAAGCATTTAGGATAATCCTTTCAACTAGGTTGGTCATTGTCTAGGCCGAGTCAACCCCACGGTACACCCTTTAGAATCCATTCTCATCAATCCAACACCACAAACACGCACATCCCCAGGATATGCCCATACACTCCCGCGGTTATAGTCGGTAGCAATATATGTCCAGATTTCGTTACCAATCACACCGTAGTTTATCTAGACCTTTGCACCGAACTTAGTAATGACTTTTCTTTCCAACAACAACTTCACAAAACTCAACCAATCACCACCTGCACAACTTCCAAACCTTTAGACGAACGTTTTGCACCCATCAAAGTCCATACAAGCAATTTTGTGCACATAATCATATCATAGTATCCAAGAAATTGTACCTTTTACATCAACAGTTAATTCAGACAACAATATGCACACATTCACATTTTCAAGCTACGACCCACAGACAAGCCTAATTACTAGTTGGTTCGCTCCATAGATGACCATTACAGATCGTCCATGCATTCATAACATCTCAAAGGCAGGATATCAATTGGAACCTTCTCAGTTCTAATTTACTTTGCTTGCGTCCCATCAGTCGGGACTACGCCGTCCAGTTCACTTTGTTGAGATACCAATTGGAGTTGGGAGATACCAATTGGACTCAACTCATACCAAAGTGACAACTCGCACGAAAGGAGAGAAGAGATAGAACACTTCCTAGAATGCTTCATAGCTTTATGAAGTTTAGATGTGGACGTCAATACACCAATCCGCACAAGTCTAGTCCATATTTTCTCTTGTATTGTGAGACCGGTAACCTAAGCTCTGATACCAATTTGTCACGACCCAACCCATCGAGCTGTGTGGGCACCAACTCTAATATCTAAGTAGGAGAATCCTCGATTCTCAAATAGTTTAAGACATGCAGAAGATTAAGAAAACTAAGATGGTAGAAAATTTATGGAGATTTTACAAAATAAAGACTTTTAAACAACTCGAGTTACTTGTAAAATAATTAACTCCCCAAGGGATCTAATATAAACAAGTACAAGAGCTACTAAGATTAAAAGGTATAACATAATAACAACTGACGCAGCTCACCACACTGAAGGAAAAATAGAAGTTGTTGGAGATTGTCTTCGTCCTCACCTTTGAAACATCACTGACCCTGCAACTGGACTATGCCAAAAAGGCATAGCAAATTTAGTATCAGTACAAACCACACGTACTGATAGGCATCATCGGTCAACCCGATACCCACCGCATAATATAAGAAATCAACTAGCAAGAAACCTGCAATAAGACTATTCAATCCTCCACTGTTATATTTTCCTGCCCTTACCATTCCTGGATACTTTAATCATACTAGTACAATTGACTCTAACCCATTACTCGATCCGTTCTTGATCATAACTTAACTATTAAGTCTCTTGAAAGAGATTCCATATATAACTACTACCAACTCGGTCAGCCCCTCACGACACACCCTTTTTTCTTCCACCTCACCACTAAACTCTTGACCCCATAATACTTTCTATCAAGGCTTGATAGTCGTTTCAATGCCAATCCCTTTCCAGGGTAATACCTAACTATTACATTGACGACATAACACCACCCCAATTCTTAACAACCATACACATTACCACCTCTCTAAGTAAGACATAGTAACACGTGGACCCTGGGCCTCCACTTACCATACCACATCCTGATTTGGGCCTGACCATTCATAATTTATTAATTATGAGATATATCTAATTACCCTAGGACCCGCAAACCCCCCCACACATATACATATATATATATATATATATATATATAATTCCCAATCCAGTTATCATTTCAATAGCAATGTACAATTTCACATTCTTAATAACACATAGATATGACAACATAATGGTCCTCTCATGGAACTCATACCCAAAATGTTAGTGTGTCAGAACGTGACATTCGATCCAATGCATGTATATGTGTTGGTACATGACACTCGATCCAATGTATGTATGTGTTAGAACGTGACACACGATCCAATGTATGTGTGTCGGTACGTGACACCCGATCTAATATGTATGTGTGTCGATACGTGACACCCGATCCAGTCAGCACAATCACAATCGCATCCATAATGTGCAATACTAAAATCATATAGTCAAATACAAAATTTCATGGCATGCATTGTTAATAATCAATTCATTAGGTTTGTTTCCACATTCTATCAAATTCGCATACACGCATGCATATAATATAGCAATCAATCGACATACATCACACAAATAGGAAATCAAACCATCACATACCCCTAGTTTACGGGATAGGGCTTCCTCATACGCTATACGTCTGATGTAACACCCAGGAATACATGTATAATCATCTCTTTTTTGGTGTACGAAAGACTACGTCTGAGTTCTACCGTCAATTACCAATATACTACACAGTGAAACACGAACTGATAACTACTCAATTAATAAACCTAGCCTACCTAGGCGCCAAGAAGTCGCAGAGAGATTATAGCTCCAATCTAGGCTTTCGAACGATAAGATGGTGGATTTTGACCGGAAATCCGCAAGCTAATGAAATTCTTACACTATAAATCTCTTTCTCCTCCATTCCCAAGCCTAGAGCAACTTTTTGAGGATTTCTGGGGTGATCCTCGCCTCTTTTTGGTGTTTTTGGAAAAGTGAGAAAATAAGACTTTGCATTCTTTAAGTTCTGTCTCGGCCATCCCGCTCTGACGGGGTCAATCCTGCTGGAGCGGCGCTGCCCTGGCGGCATTTGGCCCTCCCTGGCGGGCTGATGGGTCCAGTTCTCCCAAACTCGATTCAACTCGTACCCACTTCAATTCCATGGTCAAATTTCATAAAATTTTACAAACCCAGAACGGTTTCAATGAAACCCACACAAAACTCAATCAAGAGACTCAACTATTTCACAAAAAGACCTCACCTCAAGGATTTCAAGACCTCAATTATCAATTAAACTCAAGAACTCAATAATCAACTTCAAGAATGAATTCATGGGTAAATATTTACATGATTATTATGAGGGCGAACAAACCCAACACTATGAAAGCTTACATACCTCGAAAGAACTAAGTTCTCGGCGAAAATCCTCAAAACTCGATGAACTCTTGGAGTTTTCTCCCTTTTTCTCCTCTTGAACTTTGTCCTAACCTTTCAAACATTTTCAAACTGAATGAAAATTCTCTTGATCTTATTTGACCTCTTAAGTTAGGTGGAAAAACGTTTTAGACTAGTGGGGTAATAAAATGACCAAAATACCCCTCTTTAAAATAGGTGAATTTCCTTAACTAGACAGGCTGTACTCAAATGGTCATATCTCCTTCATCCGAACTCAGAATTTAGCAAACTTGGTGGCGTTGGAACGAATACTCAATGATCTTAGATTTGATATCTTGTAAGCCACCTAACTCATCATGTGCTGAAAGTTATGGCCGTTTGAAGTTGACCCAAAATTCACAATTTACGAGTAACTTGTACCAATATCAATTTAGCTCTTTCTAAGACCGAGGTGTTACATTACTTAATATATCAAATTTGCATGTCACATAGTTAAGATTAGTGAGATGCAGTAATGTAATAGACTATGATTAAGAGTAGTTATTCCTATTGTTGAGTGTATATTCAATCGGTACTAGTTGAAGTAATGAAAAAATCATCTTTTCTTACAGTCAAGTGGCTTTCAGATCCTTTGATGAGAAATGCGAAACAAAAAAGAAAATAAAAAGATCCCATGTTGGGAATAAAATTATGCTCCCTGCCTCCCTTTCACAGAAAATGAAAAGATGAATACATTTATTGAATCAGTCGGGATTGACGGGGCTCAAACCCACAGCTTCCGCCTTGATAGGGTAGTGCTCTGACCGATTGAACCATAATCCCAGGAAAATTAGGTGTACAATCTAGACGGTCTAGGTTAAAGATTTTAGTTCTCCTCCAGAGAAATAATGGGGCCATCTACATACTATATTGGCATAAGACTGATTTGGATTCTTAAAATCTTTTCTTATATGCCTAGATTAATCTTTAAATGCTCGTCTCTTCGACTCCATGTTTAGATTAGCTAAAATGGTGTTGTCCATTCATATCTTCTTTGTGGTGATTTTCTCGAATTTAGTCTTTAAAGCACTGTACTATCGCATCTACATTACCTCACATACTTCTTAACGCGTCTACATCAACCCTTTTTTGTGACTTTGTTGCCAATTCATAGTTAATATAGTTTTTTTTAGTTATAATGATATTTTGTTTGAGTTTACGGTATGACTCTCATTTTGAAGCTTTTGGTTTTAAGAATTTTTTTATGTAAGTCTTCTTGCTTGTTTATGTTGGGTTTGAAAGTGATTAAGGCATCTGTAACGACCTTCGTTATTTAGGAAAGAAAAAATGTCAGGAGAACTGGGCCCATCATCTCGCCAGAGCGAGCCAGATGCTGCTAGAGCGGAGGCGCTCCAGCGGGATAGGGAGTGCCAGAGCAGGATAGTCGGGAGAGAACTTAAATAACGTGAAGTCTTATTTTCTCCTTTTTCCCAAAACACCAAAAAGAGGCGAGGATCACCCTAGAAACCCTCAAAAGGATGCTCTAGTCTTAGGAAGGAAAGAAAAATAGATTTCTAGCGTAAGGATGTCGATAGATTGTGGATTTCTAGTCAAAAGCCACCCTCTCATCGTCCGGAAGCCATTATTAAAGTTACAATCCCTCTACGACTACTTGGTACCCAGGTAGGCTAGGTTTATTTAATTGACTAGTCTTAACTCTGTGTTCACTGCGTAGTATATTGTTAATTGACAGTAGAATTCATGCGTAGGCCTTCGTGCACCGAAAAATAGACAGTTGTACATGTATTCCTAGGTATTACATCAGACGTATACCTATGATGAAGCCTATTCATATGAACTAGGGTTAGGTGATGGTTTGATTTCATGGTTGTGTGATATAAACCTGTTAATGGCTTCGTTATATGCATACATGTATGGGGTTAGAGATTTATGATTCAAACTCGGTGAAACGACTAAGAATATATAATTACATGCCATGAACCTGTTGTGAACTGAATCTAATGATTGATTATGTATGAACAACTGTATGCCAGGAACCCAATACTTGATTGTATGGCTATTAGTAATATCATACATATATTAGATCAGGTGTCACGTACCAACACATATAACATATATTGGATTGGGTGTCACGTATCGATACATATACATATATTGGATCGGGTGTCACGTACTGACACATATACATGCATTGGATCAGGTGTCACGTTTCGACACACTAACAGTTTGGGTGTGAGTTTTATGAGAGGACCATTGTGATAATTACCTACATGACCATTGTTGCTGATATTGAGAATAAGTATGGTGCTCATGAATGATAATTGAGTTGTGTATTCCGTATATGTGAGTTTACTGTGTTGTGTTTATTTGTAATATATCTCGCTACTGAATGAATTGTGAATGGTCAGGCTCAATCGGAATGGGGTATGGTAAGTGGAGACTGAGGGTCCAGGTGTTACTATGTGTTACTTTAGAGAGGTGGTTTGTGTTCTTAAAATTTGGAAGTGGGGTGATGTTATGTCATAAATGTTAACTAGCTATAGGTATTACCTTGGAAGGGGATTCGTATTGAAATGGTTAACAAGCCTTGATAGAATGTACTATGGAGTCAAGGATTGAGTGGTGATATGGAAGAAGTAAGGGGTTAGACTCAAGTGTACTAGTATATGTTGAAGTATCCGGGCATGGTAAGGGAATGAGGATATAAAGGTGGAGGAATGAACGGTCTTATTGCATGTTTCCTGCTAGTCGATTACTTATATTATGCAGTGGGTATCAAATTGACCGATGATGCCTACCAGTATGTGTGGTTGTACTGATATTACTCTTGCTATGCCTTTTTGGCATAGTCTGGTTGCAGGGTTAGTGATGTTTCGTAGGTGAAGACGAAGACAATCTCCAACAACTTCTATTTTTCCTTCCGTATGGTGGGAGCTGAGTCATTTGTTATTATGTTATACCTTGTAATCATAGAATCCCTTGTACCTGTTTAGACTAGATCCCTGGAGAAGTTAATTACTTTACAAGTTAACTTGAGTCATTTTAAAAATCTTTATTTTATGAAATCTACCTAAATTTCTTTCTATCTTCAGTTTTCTGAATCTTCCGCATCTCTTTAACTATTTTGGAATCGAGGTTTATCATACTTATGTGTTGGAGAAGGTGCCCGCACGACCCGGTGGGTTGGACCGTGATAAATTGGTATCAAAGCCTAGGTTACCGGTCTCTCGGTACCAGAGCAAATGTGGACTAGACTCCTGCGGATGGATGTGTCGACGTCCACATCTAATCTTCAGGAAGCTATGAAACATTCTAGGAAGTGTTTCATCTCTTCTCTCCTTTCGTGCAAGTTGTCACCTGTGGTATGAGTTGAGTCCAATTGGTGTCTCCCGATTTGAATTGGTATCTCAACAAAGTGAACTGGACGGCATAGTCACGGTTGAATGGACGCAAGCAAGGTAAATTGGAACTGAGAAGGTTCCAATTTGTATTTAGCCTTAGAGGCTGCATAAATGCATGGATGATCATTAATAGTCATCTACGGAATGAACTAATTAATAATTTGGACTTGTCTGTGACTTGTAGCTTGAAATTGTGAATGCGTACTTCTAATGTTTGAATTTAGTTCTTGGTGTGAAAGGTATATTTGCTTGGATGCTATGATATGATAATGTGCACAGTATTGCTTGTCTGGATTTTGATGTGTGCAATATGGTAGCCTAGATGTTTGAAACTGTGCGAGTGGTAGTTTCTTGAGTTTCGTGAACTTGTTGTTGGAAAAAGAGTCATCACCTGGTTAGGTGCAAGGGTCTAGATAAACTACGATGTGATTCGTAAATAAAATTTGGGCATGCGTTGTGACCGACTATAATCGTGTGAGTGCATGGGCTTATTATGGTGATGTGCGTGTTTGTGGTGTTGAATTAATGGGAAGAGATTCTGGAGTGTGTACCGTTGGGTTGACTCGGGGTAGACAATGACTATCCTAGCTAAGAGGATTATCCTAAATGCCTTAGTTATAGCCTGGGAATCAATGAAAACCTTTAGAAACAGAAAGAACCTCAAGAAATTGTTGGCCTGGGTACTGTTCCCATCGGAGCCGCTGGGCTGGGGTGAAACCGCCAGTATGAGATTTTCCCCGCCAGAGCAGGACATGGTGAGATAGAATCTCAGCCCTATCTCCCGTGTTTTCCCCTAGTCACACATATGGACCCCAAATCATGCATAGGTTAATCCCTACAATTTAATCAGTGCTCAACAATAGAACATAAGTTATAATCCTTAGCAATTAATTATTAGCTATGAAAAAACAGCAAAAACAAGCATCCCTGTGCTCACAAAAATATAAGAAAAAACAAAAGAGATAATGAAATATTGTTCATCACATGCCCAAGAAGGGGGCAAACCAAATCAGGTCCCTGGGAATGGGAAGTGTCACTGTCCGACTCTAGGTCCTCTAGGGTACCACGCCAGACCAGGCCTCATTCAACCAAGGGAACTACACATAGTCTTCCGACTTGAGTCTGGGAATCTCCCTCTAGGGGAAACAGAAGAGAAGATGACCTTAATAGTCTTCCACATTCGGGCCATCAGACAATCCCTCTTTATACTCTTCCTCATCTGGTGTCACAACTTGCAGCGAAGCATCTCAACCTCGAGGGTAGTGGAGGGTGGAACTAGAGTCGAGGCACTAGTATAGGAGCGTCCCAATCTCCTCCTAATGGCCACCAGGTCCTCTTCTATACGAGCACCTGATAGTGGGGGCTAGGACTGGGTAGGGAGAGTGTCATCCCCCTCAGCATCTTTCCCTCCTTCGTCATCCACCTTCACAACCACTTGACTGCTACTGTCCATGTTCGTCTTCATCCTCTTACTCTCGAGGCGGAAGCCTGCCTAATCAAAAGGGGTAAAAAGGGGGATCCATGGGAAATACCTAATCAGTGTACAAGAGTGACACCACCACCCGCTTGCACATCGTTGTCACCAGTCCAGGCAGCAAGAAGGCCTTCTTGTTACCCCGATAAAACATCTTCCACTCAGAAATGATCGGTGCGCCTACATTTATTATAATCCTCTTCATAGCAAAAGCCACCATTAGATCTCGGGGAAACCTCACGTCGGTACGGTTGCCCGATTAGTGGATACTCCTGGAAACCAGTGCAACCAACGCTTGGCATCCGGTGACCAGTTAGCACTGGTGATGCCCTCCGTAGTATCCAGTAAAATTGGTCCCGCTGCGTAAGCTCAACCAGTGTATCCTTCAGCCAGCCAAAATCCATCTCCCTCAGCTTGTCCTCGTACTCCGTGTTGTGACCTCTGGCACCTAATTTAGGAATTGAGTGTTTAAGGGGATGTCAACTCCCCGGATGCAGATGGTAGGGTGAGGATCGTCCCAGCGGACGGTAGGAAAGATGACATAGAACTCCCTCACCAAACTGGAACGCGCAGCAGGGGAGCCTCGGTAAGTGGGGCCCAACCAAACTTCATCAGCCAGGCATGAAAGGCGGGCGCTCTCTCTGCTAAGTCCAGCAAATGAAAACCCCTCTGACAATAGAACTTGTTGTACCGATGATTGTGGTACCTTTCCCGACCTGCAGCATTAGGAAACCGGACAAAAGGCAGATTCTTCTCGTTAATACCAGCCATAGTAGACAAGCCTGTGAATTTATGAAACATACACGTTAGGATTCCATGGAGTTAATAAATTTGGCTAAGTGGAAAAAGAAAATTTCTATTCTTAAAGTGGCAAGAGGCCACTGTTTTCCCAGGTCCCGCCAGAGTGGCCATGATCCCGCCACAGCGGGATGAAGAAGGCCATTCAGTGGGATGGAGGTAGCCAGAGCGGCCTTCATCTGGGACGAACTTCAGCGCGATCATGGCGCCCCTTCGCCCAAACAAACCTCATTTTTTAACATAATTTCAGCAGATCAGAGTCTATAAAGTACCCTAGTACCTAAATATGCAATTATTCTAGCAAAATAACCACTAAAGGGTGTCTAAATCTGAGTTTTACACCAAGAAACTATTCAACTTCCCCTACCTATTTTGGAATTGTTTCGACCATATTTTTATGGAATCCTTACTTTCAAAACGTTGTGGAGACGTTATGAACATAAGAGGAGTGTCCATGCTAAGTTATTCTAGCAAATCAGGCAACCAATTTCCACATTTTTGAAAAACTACCCCAAGGTCTTTCTATTCAATCATTTAACGTTAGGCAATCATAGTTAAGTATGTATTGAAGTAAATGGCATAAGGAATAAGAACATTACCTTGAATTTGACGTTCGGAGCAAAGTGATTGAGAGTTTTTGAAGGAGAAAGGGTGGAAATGGGGAAACCATTCCCTTTCCCTCCCCTTTATTGTTTTCGATCTCCCACTACAGTAGGAGGTTCATCGCCACAGCAGACCTGCCTCAGCAGAAAGCCTGCCACTCTAATGTAGTCGGGCTATATAGTTGGACACGTCTCTTTTCTCTGTGTGTTGCCTCATTTCCCTAACTGACCCCTTGAGTAAGACCTTTTTTCGTGCTTAAAAAGTGGAAACCACTATTCTTCATGGTTCTATAATGGCCCGATTCGTTAGTTTGGAAGTACTCCAAATAGGGCTCGTGTTTATTCATTCACTAGTCATTCGGGGATGAATGAGGGGTGAATTGGTATCTATTGTAACGACTCAAACTGTCGTTATTTAGGAAAGGAAAAACATCGGTAGAACTGGGGCCGTCATCTAGGGCGGCAGCGTTCCAGTAGGACAAAGAGTTACAGAGAGGGATGGTCGGAACAAAACTTAAATAACGCGAAGTCTTATTTTCTCCTTTTTTCCAAAACACCAAAAAAATATGAGGATCACTCCAGAAACCCTCAAAAGGCTGCTCTAGGCTTGGGAATGAAGGATAAAGAGATTTCTACCATAAGGATATTAATAGCTTACAGATTTCTGGTCAAAAGCCACCGTCTCATCATTCGGAAGCCAGGATTGGAGCTACAATCCCTCTGCAGCTGATTGGCGCCTAGGCAGGCTAGGTTTATTTAATTGAGTAGTCTTAAATCCGTGTTCACTGTGTAATATGTTTTTAATTGACGATAGAATTCATGTGTAGGCCTTCGTGCACCGAAAAAATGACAGTTGTACATATATTCCTAGGTGTTACATCAAATATATACCTAGGAGGAAGCCTTATCATGTGAACTAGGTTTATGTGATGGCTTGATTTCCTGGCTGTGTAATATAAACTTGTTAATGGCTTCGTTATATGCATATATGTATGGGATTAGAGATTTATGATTTGACCTCGGTGAAATGACTAAGTATGTATAATTACATGCCATGAACCTATTGTGAACTAAATCTAATGAATGATTATGTATGAACAAATGCATGCCAGGAACCTAATACTTAATTGTATGACCATGAGTAATATCATTATGAATATGATTGTGATTGTGATTGTGGTTGTGCTGACTGGATCGGGTGTCACGTTCTGACACATACATATACTGGATTAGGTGTTACGTACCGACACACATACATACATCATATCGAGTGTCACGCACCAACACATATACATACATTGGAGCAGGTGTCATGTATCGATACATATACATGCATTTGATCGGGTGTCACATTCCGACACACTAATAGTTTAGGTGTGGGTTCCATGAGAGGACCATTGTTATTATTACCTACATGACCATTGATGTTGATATTGAGAATAAGTATAGTGTTCATGAATGATAATTGAGTTGTGTATTACATATATGTGAGTTTACTGTGTTGTGTTTATTTGATATATATCTCGCTACTGAATGAATTGTGAATGGTCAGGCTCAACCAGAATGGGGTATAGTAAATGGAGACTGAGGGTCTAGGTGTTACTATGTGTTACTTTAGAGAGGTGGTTTGTGTTCTTAAAAGTTGGAAGTGGGGTGATGTTATGTCATAAATGTAACTAGCTAGGTATTACCTTGGAAAGGGATTCGTATTGAAACGCTTAACAAGCCTTGATAGAATGTACTATGGAGTCAAGTATTGAGTGGTGATGTGGAAGAAGTAAGGGGTTAGAGTCAAGTGTACTAGTATATGTTGAAGTATCCGGGCATGGTAAGGGAAGGGGGATATAAAGGTGGATGAATAAACAGTCTTATTGTATGTTTCCTGCTAGTCTGTTTTTTATATTATGCGGTGGGTATTAGGTTGATCGATGATGTCTACCAGTACGTATGGTTGTACTGATACCACTCTTACTATGCTTTTTTGGCATAGTTTGGTTGCAGGGTCAGTGATGTTTCGTAGGTGACGACGAAGACAATCTCCAATAGCTTCTATTTTTTCTTCCGTATGATGGGAGCTGTGTCATTTGTTATTATATTATACCTTGTAATCTTAGAAGCTCTTGTACCTGTTTAGACTAGATCCCTAGGGAACTTAATTACTTTACAAGTTAACATGAGACGTTTTAAAACTCTTTATTTTATGAAATCTACCTAAATATCTTTCTATCTTCAGTTTTCTTAATATTTCGCATGTCTTTAACTGTTTGGGAATCGAGGGTTCTCCTACTTAGGTGTTAGAGTAGGTGCTCGCACGACCCGGTGGGTTGGGTCTTGACTGCGTCATGCGAAAGCTTACAATGACAAATCAATCAGATAACAAAAACTTATACTAAAAATCAAAATATTATTATATGATTTGGCCAATTGGCCTACATATTTAAAAACTAATTAAAATACATTAAAACTATAGAGAGTAAAATCTCCCCATAAATAAGACTCTCTAAACGACTACATTGTGGATTCTATTGTGTTCTGTTATGAGAATAGGGATCTTCACAGATCTCCAAACTTTTTCTCTAAGGAAATATTAAACAAAATATGGAAGAAAATTATATTTTCCTTTCGGAAAAAGTTCAACCATTTATGGTAATACTTTGACTTTTCTTTAAGGAAAAAATAAACTTCAAGAAAGGTAAGAAAATCGGGGAAAAGCCCTACAGTGAGGTGAGGGCCATTGTGGCGTGATTGATGCCACTTGAGGTCGTTAATAAACCCCTAAACGACCTCATTATGCACTTTTTGACTTTTTGAGCAAAGAAACAACCCCATGCAACTCCTACTCATTTTTCACCATTCTTGAGGCTATAGGTAAGTTTTTCACTCCCCGAATCTATTTTTTGATTCGTAGAATGTAATTGAATGGGTGAATATTAATGGGGGAAGGTTTTGTTATATATTCAATGGTGGAAACAGTTCATAGAATTGTTAATAATCTGGGTAATTAGTGATTATTTATTGATTCCCATATTATATTGATTGTTTGTAGACAAAGAACAAGCAGAACAAATCTAAAAATGGAAGGATCAAGTTTCTTAGGGGTTTCAAGCTTGTTTTGAGGTAGGTGATGGTTGTGATTCTATGGTTGTGTGATGTATGCTTGTTCTTGCTTCATTATGATACTTGTATATGTATGAATATTGCAATGTTGATCACATTTGTTGTAAATGAGATAGAGAATTGATTATTTCCATGAAATCATGACTTAAATGTATGATCTTGATGATATACATGTGATTGTGACTGTGATCTGTGAATGAGATCGGTTGCCACGTTCCGGCATAACTAATTTGGATCAGTTTCCACTTTCCGGCATAACTAATTTGGATCGGTTGCCACGTTCCAGCATAACTAAATGGGATCGGTTGCCACATTTCGGCATAAATATGGGATCGGTTGCCACGTTCCGGCATGCTAACTATTTGGGTTTGGGTTCCATGAGAGGACCAATGATTTGATATAAATGTGAAGTTGTTCGTAAATGTTGATAATATTATATATGTTGATATATATATGCATGTAATTATAATGGTGTCTTGACTTGTTTATGTTGCACTAGTGGGATAGCCGCGTGATCCTACCAGTATATTGTGGTTGTAAACTAATACTGCACTTGATCTTATTTTTGTTGAGTACATGGCATCTTCAAGCGGCTACTGACAGACCTCGCTTAGGAGATCAATTACCGTCGCTTCAATTTCAAGGGTGAGCCAATTCTTCCGGGCTGCCATGGAATTCTCTTTCGTCTATGTCCACCATTTCTGGACTTAGACATTTATTTTAGCTAGTTGATTAGTTCATTAGTTAGGGTT
This sequence comes from Solanum chiquidenum, assembly GCA_029582725.1. Taxonomy (NCBI): domain Eukaryota; kingdom Viridiplantae; phylum Streptophyta; class Magnoliopsida; order Solanales; family Solanaceae; genus Solanum; species Solanum chiquidenum. The sequence continues at coordinate 4,257 of JAJOOS010080147.1, read as the reverse complement.
GTATCCCTTTATTGTTTAGACTTGGTTCATTGTTAGAAAGTTTTGGTACATTGACTTTCAGGTTCTAGGTTATTTCTTCCGCATTGTTAGTTTATTATTGTTAGACTTTTGTTTGAGTTTATGGGAACTCTATTTTTATTTCCTTAGTGTTTGACTTAAATGTCTCAGTTATTGCTTTAGTTGCTTGGTTTGGATTGTAGTAGTGGTTCTCCCACCGGAGTGTTAGTGTGGGTGGCAATCACGACGGTCTGAGTCGTGACAAAGTTGGTATCAAATCCTAGGTTCGTTGATCTCGATGTACCAAAACAAGTCTAGTAGAGTCATGCAGAACGGTACGGGAATGCCTTTAGTTTTCTTCGAGAGGCTATAGGACTTTAGGAAATCTCTCTATTTTCTCGTCTCCTTTCGTGCTATAACTTGATTCCAATTGGTATCTGTCGATTCAAATTAGTATCTAACCTTCTTCACTCTTCTGTCCGCAGACGGTTAATACTAGATTCAACGACGTCAGGCCCATAGCTTCCGTCAATGCTCCGGTTGAGGAATCTGCAGCGATAGGTCGTGGTCGAGGAAAGGTTAGAGGAAGAGCTAGGGGTAGAGGTCGTAGAAGAGTAGCGCTTGTTGGAAATGGAACTCCTGTTGAGAATGTTCATGTGAATGAGAACCCTCATGTGCTTCATAAAGATTTTGAAGAGGAGAATGTTGATGTTGAGAATGTTGAGGATGTGGGACAAGAGGAAGAGGTGCAGGCTGAGACTACTAAAGTTCCCCTCATAGACTCAGTGTTAGCTCGATAGATCATGCCATTTTTTAAAGGGTTGGCTGATCCTGGAGTGCTTCTTTCCGCTCAAGCAACTCAAGCTCCTACTAATCCTCCTGTTGTTAGCACTGCCCCCAAGACAGGTGGAACGGGAGGTAATGATGCTTTCTTCCGTCCTTTGTTAGGTTCTGTTATGACTAGTAATGAGCATGAAATGTTGACTAAGTTTTTGAAGCTAAAACCTCATGTGTTTCTTGGTTCTGAGAGTGAGAATGCTTATGAGTTCATCTTGAATTGCTATGAGAGGCTTCATATATTAGGTATTGTTCATCAACATAGGGTTGCGTTTGTCTCCTTTCAACTTCAAGGTGAGGCTAAGCAATGGTAGATAGATTTTATGGAGTGCAGACCTTTTACTTTACCTCCACTTACTTGGACCCAATTTCATGCTCTATTTCTAGAAAAGTATGTGCCTAGAACTTTGAGAGATGGTAAGAAAGGTGAAATTATGGCTTTGGAACAAGGTGGTATGTCTGTGGCTGCTTATGAGGCCAAGTTCCATGCTTTGTCTAGATATGCTACTCAATTGGTGACTATTGAGGAGGAGAGGATCCGACTATTTATTAGGGGATTAAATTATGAGGTGTAAGTATTATTTGTTCATATGACTTCTGCAGAGAGGAGCTTTAATGAGGTGACATATTATGTTAAGAAAGTGAAGGAGGTGAGACGAGATGGTCAAGCTAGGGCATGGGCAAAAAGGTCCAAGAACTCGGGTAACTTTCAAGGTTCTTATTCCAAGGGGTCCGGAAGGCCAACGCTTGCAGCTAAGCCAATTCAGTCCTCTATGCCCGCCTCTATAAGTAGTTTACTCGGAAACTCCATCTCATAATTTTCATGATAGCCAAGGAGTAGCGCCTTCAACGGGTGGCAGACCATATTTTGATCGCACTTGTTACAACTGTGGAGAACCTGGAATATGAAGAGAGATTATCCCCATCCACATATGTTAGATCCCGTGCAGCAGTAGTCTAGAGCAGTGGTACCCGCGGGGAATGGTAATAATGGTCGAGGGCGTCCACAAGGTGGGTGATGAGGTAATCGGTGAGACCGTAGAGGTAGGGGAAATGGTAATGATAATGGAGGTAGGGGTAACGCGCAACCAAGCAGGGAAGTGGCGCATCATGATGATAGGCCTCAGTGTTATACTTTTCTGATGCGGTGAATACATGTATTATTCTTGTCTGTGACCGGATGGCTAATGTGTTACTTGATCCGGGTTCTACTTATTCTTACGTATCTGTGAGATTTGCCTCAGATTTTTATATGATTTATGATATTCTTGATGCCCCTATTCGTGTTTTCACCCTAGTTGGAGAGTCAGTCATAGTTACCCATGTCTATTGTGCTTGCCCTATTTTGTTTATGGGATTTCAGACTTGGGCTGATTTAATGATTTTGGATATGATTGACTTTGACATAATCTTAGGAATGACTTGGTTGTTCCCCTATTATGTTGTGCTTAATTGTAATACCTAGTCTGTAACTCTAGAAATTTTTGGAAGGGAAAAATTAGAGTGGGAAGGGGTGTACATGCCTAAGCAAGCTAAGATTATATCCTTCATTCGGGTTGGTAAACTGGTAGAGCATGGTTGTTTGGCTTATTTGGCTCATATTAGGGATGTTGAGATTGAGGCTCCATCCATTGAGTCTATATCAGTGGTGTCTGAATTTAGTGAAGTGTTTCCTAATGATTTACCTGGTATGCCTCTGGATAGAGATATAAATTTTTGCATTGGCTTAGAGCCTGGTACGCGCCCCATTTATATCCCTCCATACTGCATGGCTCTGGCAGAATTAAGAAAGCTTAAGGCTCAAATCCAATAACTTCTTGATGAATGATTTATTTGTCCTAGTGCATCCCTATGGGGTGCTCCGATTTTATTTGTTAAGAAGAAGGATGGTAGTATGAGAATATGTATAGATTATCAGCAATTGAATAGGGTCACTATTTAAAATAAGTATCCATTGCCTCGAATAAATGATCTTTTTGACCAATTGCAAGGTGCGTTAATTTTCTCTAACATTGATCTAAGATCTAGTTACCATCAATTGAAAATTAGGCCTGAGGATGTGCCCAAAACGGCGTTTAGAACTCGCTATGGGCACTATAAGTTTCTGGTTATGTCTTTTGGTTTGACAAATGCGCCTGCAGCTTTCATGAGTTTAATGAATGGGGTGTTCAAGATATTTCTTGATTCATTCGTGATAGTCTTTATTGACGATATTTTGGCTTATTTTGAAGAGTGAGGAAAAGCATGTCAACCATCTTCGTAGTGTTTTGGGTGTTCTTGGAAAGCAAAAGCTATATGCTAAATTTTCTAAGTGCGAATTTTGGTTGAAATCGATTGCATTTTTTGGGCATGTAGTTTCAAAAGAAGGGGTAATGGTAGATCCTCAAAAGATAGAGGCGGTTAATAATTGGGTTAGTCCTAGCTATGTGACGAAAGTTAGGAGTTTTGTGGGGCTCGCTAGCTACTACCATCGATTTGTAAAGAATTTTGCCTCCATTGCCACTCACTTGACCAATTTGACCAAAAAAATGATACCATTTGAATGTCTGAAAAATGTGAGGAGAGCTTTCAAAAGCTCAAGACTCTCTTGACCACCGCGCGTATTCTAGCATTACTGGTTGAAGGTAAATATTTTATTGTTTATTGTGATGCTTCTCATTCTGGATTTGGTGTTGTGTTGATGCATGATAAGAATGTTATAGCTTATGTCTCGCGTCAATTGAAAGTGCATGAGAAGAATTATCCAACGCATGATTTAGAGTTGGCAGCGGTAGTGTTTGCTCTTAAGATCTGGCGACATTACCTTTATGGTGTTAAGTGTGAAGTGTTACTGATCATCATAGTTTGTAGCATGTGTTCACTCAAAAGGATCTGAATTTGAGACAACGAAGGTGGATGAAGTTACTTAAGGATTATGATGTGACCATTCAATACCATTCGGGCGAGGCTAACGTGGTGGCAGACGCTTTGAGTCAAAAAGCGGTGAGTATGGATAGTTTAGCTTGCTTAAGTATAACCAAGTGACCTTTGGCTAAATAAATTCAGACCTTAGAGTCTAAATTCATGCAATTGGACATCTGAGAAAAAAAGTGGGGTGCAAGCTAGAATTGAGGTAAGGGCCACATTTATTGAGGAGATCAAGACTAAACAATCTGAAGATGAGAATTCGGAGAAACTTAGAAAGAAGATTGCGATGGGTAAGGCACAAGAGACCACTCTCGATGTGGATGGTGTGCTAAATTTGTCACGTCCCGAGACTACCCTCGAGACGCGGATACAGGACCTAGGACCACAAGTGATCCCAAGCTAACCCTGCTGGCATGATCATGAGCATACTAAAGATAATAAACTGATGCGGAAGCTAAATCATAAGTAAATGAAAAGATGGGGAATACCCATATACTATAACTGAGATATATGAAA